>JAWQFJ010000565.1:12500-90000 GCA_034096865.1 Theodoxus fluviatilis
AAGATTCAAGGTGGCTGTGACCCGCTACTGGTTTCTAACGTCACTCCTTTTTGCCGTTCTTGCTATTCGTTCGTTCCAAAAATTGAGACACTTCCAACGGCGATGTTGTGTTTATTCGTCTATTTCTTTGTCTGTCTGTCTGTGTGTCTATCTGTCTGTGTGTCTGTGTGCCTGTCTGTCTGTGTGTTTGTCTGTATGTCTGTCTCTCTCTCACTCTCTCTCTCTCTCTCTCTCTCTCTCTCTCTCTCTCTCCCTCTCTCTCCCTCTCTGTCTCTGTCTCTCCTCTCTGTCTCTGTCTCTGTCTCTCTCTCTCTCTCTCTCTCTCTCTCTCTCTCTCTCTCTGTGTCTGTCTGTCTGTTTGTCTCTGTGTGTGTGACTGTGTGTGACTGCGCGCGCGTGTGTGTGTGTGTGTCTGTCTGCCTGTCTGTCTGTCTGTATGTATGTCTGTCTGTCTGTCTGTCTGTCTGTCTGTCTGTCTGTCTGTCTGTCTGTCTGTCTGTCTGTCTGTCTGTCTGTCTGTCTGTCTGTCTGTGTGTCTGTATGTCTGTCTGTATGTTTGTGTGTGTTTGTCTGTGTGACTGTCAATGTGTCTGTCAGTGTGTCTGTGTGTCTGTCTGTGTGTCTGTCTGTGTGTCTGTCTGTGTGTCTGTCTGTCTGTCTGTCTGTCTGTCTGTCTGTCTGTCTGTCTGTCTGTCTGTCTGTCTGTCTGTCTGTGTGTCTGTCTGTGTGTCTGTCTGTCCGTCCGTCTGTCTGTCTGTCTATGTGTGTGTGTGTGTGTGTGTGTGTGTGTGTGTGACTGTTTGTGTATGTGTCTGTGTGTATGTCTGTGTGTGAGTGTATGTGTGTGTGTGTGTGTGTGTCTGTGTGTCTGTCTGTGTGTCTGGCTGTGTGTCTGTCTGTGTGTCTGTCTGTGTCTGTCTGTGTGTGTGTCTGTATGTATGTCTGTCTGTATGTGTGTCTGTGTGTCTGTATGTCTGTGTGTGTCTGTCTGTCTGTCTGTCTGTCTGTCTGTCTGTCTGTCTGTCTGTCTGTCTGTCTGTCTGTCTCCGTGAATTTCGCCTTTTTGGCAATAGGGCCAAAGAATCGATTGACTAATTGACACCTATCAACAGACATGAACACAGAGGGACAAGGGGGTCTGGCTCCATTTCCACTCCACACCTCGCCCTCCTGTAGCGCGCCAATCTTGTGCGCTTGTTCAATACTACAAGAGGCGTTGATTGCACCACAATGTCTCCATTGCTTAAAAATGTGCTCAGTCTTCTACTGGAAAAAGTCTGCAGGCAATGCGATTAAGCATCCCTGCAACGCTAAAGATCGCACTTGCTAGTCGTGACAGCGACTGCAATGTAATTGTCATAATCCTAACTAATTTGAAAGAATTCTCTGAGCTGCTCGCTTTGAACCTTTTGACGTTATAGAGTATGCCAGAGGTCACGAACGGAAATGGCAACGATGTGTATGACATCAGCACACTTAATTCAAAGGAAACCGATTTGTTTAGCTCGCTTTCGGCTCTGAACGAGAGGAGAAAGTCATGTGACTTGGATTTTGTGTAGTACGTTACTAGTGTTGTGATCTACGTGCACAGTGGAACATAGTTGTACACAAACGTCTCGGAGTCAATTGATGGAAACTGTTTACTATACCATTTGTTTTGCAGTAGTCGGTATTTTCAAGTATGATGCTGTATTCCAGAAAATATAATCGAATGTTGTATCGAAAGCACCCTAAACGCTTCGCTCTGACGGCTGTAAGCCGGTGGTTAAGACGTCCGCCCGCAGTCGCTTTGCGGGCGGAAGATGTGCAAATTGAAGCTGCACGAATCCTTGAACTGCATCCTTAGGCAAGACATTTTACCCGCGTTTGTCAGTTCTACCAAGAAGTAAAACCTACAGCTAGCTGTTGCACTGGGTCGACATGGCATGACATTTCCCCCTTACGAATGCTATTAAAAAACAAACAAATTTAGTGATTCGTATACTTTATCTAACACTGTCGTTTACTTTGTCTTCAATTAGACTATGACCAAATCGAAGGTAAAAGTGAGTTTACATTTGCGTTTTCTTACGACAACGACATGAAACTCATTGTAATGGTAGCGGGCCTACTACAGTCCTGTGAGTCAGATTACCGGTGAAATATGGTCAGGGTCGGTTCAAATAGTTGTTGATTGTATGGTACCCAGCATGATGCCTGTATCAAAACTACAATTACTTTCGATATTTCTAATGTCACAGGATCGCAATTTCTTTTTTACCACAGGGGTCAAGTTGTCATGGTTGCAAGACAGAATCAGATTCGCCCACTGTCCCTAATCTCTGCCTCTCTGTGAGTGGAAGGTAAGAATAGCTCTATCTTGTCTTCCTGTGCGCTTCATGATAAGTGAATTTAAATAAAAAAAATAGTCCTGACTTACTCATACTCCAACAAACATTGCTGATCGAAAGTCATCTTCATTCGTCCATCCGTCCGTCCGTCCGTCCGTCCGTCCGTCCGTCCGTCCGTCCGTCCGTCCATTCATCCATCCATCAACCCACTCACCCACCCACCCACCCACTCACTCACCCACCCACCCACCCATCCATTCATCCATCCATTCATTCATCCGCACCATGCCCACTCGCCCACCCATCCATCGATCCATCCATCGATCCATCATCCATCCGTTCTCCCTCCCTCCCTCACCCCTTCCCTCAGACATCCATCCATTTTTTTAATCCATCCTTTCATCCACCCACTCGCCCGTCCATCCATCCACCTACCCATTGGCCCGCCCACCCACTCGCCCGCCGATCCATCCACCCACCCACCTATACGCACCCATCCACCCACCCATCCCCGCACCTACTATTCCATCGATCCACCTATCCATCATTCTTCCATCCATCCATTCAACCATCCATCTATCCTTTCATCCATCTATCAATCCATCTATCTGTGTTCTCGTGTATTGTGTGTGTGTGTGTGTGTTTCATCCTTGTCCAGATAAATCTATTTTAGTTAAGCCGTTGTTATTGATCATAATCTAATGTAGTCTTTTTATCACCGCTGAAAAATTCTTCCCATGATTTGATAAAATTTGATGGATTCATGGGACTGACTTAAGCACTTTGCTTTGAAAAATGCAACAAAAAGGTGAAAGAAGGCAAACTTGGGGTGTACACTGTACAGATGTTCCATTCAAGTACGACAAGGTCGTCGAACGAATCACCATAATTATGAGGTTTTGGGGCGGAGGTTGATTCTAAAAAGTTTTCGATGCAACCGACTCGGGAAAGGTATCAATACGCCACAGTATGACACATACGGGCAACTTAATCCCGCGATGTGGAAGACGCACAAGCCTGCTGTTTGTTGACTTGATGACGTCAGGGAGGCTGCAGGCCGGGAGAATCCAGCGCAGCGTTCAGCGGAGTTCTCTCCCCCTATCTGACTAAAGCGCCAGGTATCCCCTCATCCCTCGTCGCTGACTCCACACATCTTGCCCGCAAACCGCCTCAGACTTCCCATCCCCACGCCAGACATACTATAAATACCCTGACGGCCAGAGGAGCGCTTTACCGGAGCCAAAACTCTAACCGCATAGAGGTTCTCCAACCTGCGAGCGCAACGTCCGTCGCAGAAACCGTTTTCCAGTAACAGTTTCTCTGCTGAGGTACAGAAGTCCCGACAGCTAGGACCGCTTGTTTCGGCATCGACCGGTTTGAAGTCTTTCAGTCGTAGACATCCTCCCAACAAAGACATAATGGTTTTCGAGCACCTCGTCCCTCTCCACCGCGAGGAGTGGAGCTTTTTCGAGAGACAGCGCAGCGTCTTCAAAAGCATGTTCAAGGACATGGACGACGATTTCCGCTCCTTCGACCAGGACTTGGAACGCATGCGTCGGGAAATGTTCTCCCTGATGGATGACTCGACAAGCCTCAAGGTAAGTAATATATATATATATATATATATATATATATATATATATATATATATATATATATATATATATATATATATCGAAACAACGCTTTGTGTCTGATTCAGTTTTAAACTGTCTTACTTCATTTCTAAAGTCCCGTCTGAGGTCTTCCTTTGAAAATGTTGACAGTCCACCCCTTGTATTCATCTCGCTACTTAGACATGGTTTCTTTAAACTTTAGCTTTGCGAGAGCCTTGGTTCAGCATTCGGTATGGTGAGAGGATGGTAGGTCGCAGTCCAGAATCGTTCTCAAGGTGTTAAAACCAAAAGGCGAGGATACTGGGGTCACACCACGATTTGTAGTGGCACTAGTCGACATCTTTCAAGGCCTTCGGCATCGAGGCAGCCTCCTGGGACGAAGTGGCTGCAGACCGCACTTCTTAGACAGCAGCAATTAGAAAGGGGGCTCATCGTTTCCTGGATCAGCGTTTGCTTGCTGTCGACAACAAATCGAATACACGGATCGGTAGTGTTGCAGTGCCCAATGATTTGAATACAGCCTTCAGTTTGCCATTGTTGCCCCAAGCTGTCTCACTTTCGGCGCCTTTAAAAATCTTCGTCGAAAATCGATGAGCCCCAAAGCATTGTAGCAGCGTCGAAAGGCAGCCAAACACAGTCGGTCTGACGCTGGGTGCAGAGTGTCTTCATCAAAGAATAATCATAGAAACGATGGGGATGGTTCCTGCGAGTGTGGCAATGACTGCTGCAGAGCGAGTGCAGACCAAAAACGCATTCTCCATTCCATGCATCGTGAATACAATGCGTAGCCCTTACGTCACCAGCCAAACATTCAGTGAAGGCCGACTTCATTTTAGGGATTAAGTAGGAGAGTGTGTACACTGTTGCCTACCATTGTCACACAAACGTGCTTTGGCGCATTGAAGGGATTTCGGTGGTCATCAAAGGGGAAGCGGTTTCCTGCACTATTTCTTTCTGAGACACTGCAAGGATTCGCAAGCACTGAGCTACATCTCTGAGCCATTCATTCACGCTGCTTTGTGTTTTCAGAGCATGATGTGATATTCAAACTGGAAACGCTTTCACAATGATATGATACTCGATGCCTGGAATCATCTAGATCATAGTTATGTGCTTTTGTGGAAGAATCAGCCAAAAATTAACTAAAGCAATCTTTCATAACAATGAATGCAGTTAAGATTTTCTCCTTTCACTTTTCATCCACAAAAAGCTTCTATTCCTCTTGCACCATCGCAAAACTAGCACATACCCCAGTGTGTGTGTGTGTGTGTGTGTGTGTGTGTGTGTGTGTGTGTGTGTGCGTGTGTGTGCGTGCGTGCGTGCGTGCGTGCATGCGTGTGTGCGTCTGCTACCTCCCTAGCCGCACATGGCAGGTTGCACAGAAGCAATCCGAAAGCGCCATTTGCTGGACCAGAGGCGCGTTTCGTTTTGTAAGGAGAAAAAAGTGTTCAGAAATGTGCGCTCAATGCGAGCGCTCTCAAAGCCCAGAGCTTTACTCCTACGCGAATCTGTCCACGCAAGCGCTCGCCCCGAGCGCTCTCAAAGCCCAGAGCTTTACTCCTACGTGAATCTGTCCACGCAAGCGCTCAATGCGAGCGCTCTCAAAGCCCAGAGCTTTACTCCTACGTGAATCTGTCCACGCAAGCGCTCGCCACGAGCGCTCTCAAAGCCCAGAGCTTTACTCCTACGTGAATCTGTCCACGCAAACGCTCGCCACGAGCGCTCTCAAAGCCCAGAGCTTTACTCCTACGTGAATCTGTCCACGCAAGCGCTCGCCACGAGCGCTCTCAAAGCCCAGAGCTTTACTCCTACGTGAATCTGTCCACGCAAGCGCTCGCCACGAGCGCTCTTAAAGCCCAGAGTTTTACTCCTACGTGAATCTGTCCACGCAAGCGCTCGCCACGAGCGCTCTCAAAGCCCAGAGCTTTACTCCTACGTGAATCTGTCCACGCAAGCGCTCGCCACGAGCGCTCTCAAAGCCCAGAGCTTTACTCCTACGTGAATCTGTCCACGCAAGCGCTCGCCACGAGCGCTCTCAAAGCCCAGAGCTTTACTCCTACGTGAATCTGTCCACGCAAGCGCTCGCCACGAGCGCTCTTAAAGCCCAGAGTTTTACTCCTACGTGAATCTGTCCACGCAAGCGCTCGCCACGAGCGCTCTCAAAGCCCAGAGCTTTACTCCTACGTGAATCTGTCCACGCAAGCGCTCGCCACGAGCGCTCATTTCTGAACACTTTTTAACCTTACAAAACGAAACGTGCCTCTGGTCCCGCGAACGATGCTTTGGGATTGCTCCTGAAACCCGCCTCAGGGTATAGTCCTTCTTTCTGACTGACCACTGTCCTGTCCTTGCAGGTGGACCGCCCCTTCGTGGAGGACACTGAGGGCAACAAGAAGATGGCCCTGCGCTTCGATGTCAGCAAGTTCAAGCCTGAGGAGGTGACGGTGAAAACCATGGACAACAAGCTGGTGGTCCACGCCAAACACACGGAGGAGTCGCCCGGTCGCAAGGTACGTGTCCTGTAGACAAAGACGTCAGTGTCGTTGCCTTGGTCATCGCTGTCATCAAAGGCAATGGCTTCTGTTGTGAAGTTCCTCAAGCAGCACTGCCCTCCATTCTGTTTCTTGTAATGTTTATAAACCGCTGTTTTAAGAGAGGTCGCCCTTACTAATCTGAGCTTATTGAGCAGATTGTTCATTGCTGTTTTAATAACCCTATTTATGTGGTTACATTGCATTGATGCCATTATTACAGTTACGATTTTGTATGAAACAAAACGTTTCAAATGTTTAAATGGAATTGTGCTTAACTTTGCCATCTCAATGAACTTTTTTCCCAGTGCTCAAATGAATCCAAAAAAAAAATCTGTCACATTCTAATTCAGTTGCTGTGAGATCCATGTTAGTGCCAACGATTGATGAAGAGTGTTGGCTCATAAATTTGAGAATGTGCCAAGCCACTGACATGGGGGAGATCTGATAAAGAAAATCCGACACTGAACGAGCACTCATTAGTTTAGGTGTACTTCTTATCCTTTTTATATGTGCCTTTGTGGACTCTCTCTCTCTCTCTCTCTCTCTCTCTCTCTCTCTCTCTCTCTCTCTCTCTCTCTCTCTCTGCCTGTCTCTCTGCCTGTCTCTCTGACTCTCTCTCTCTGTCTGTCTGTCTGTCTGTCTGTCTCTCTCTCTCTCTTTGTCTCTGTCTCTCTCTCTCTCTGTCTCTGTCTCTGTCTCTGTGTCTCTCTCTCTCTGTCTCTCTCTCTGTCTCTCTCTCTCTCTCTCTCTCTCTCTCTCTCTCTCTCTCCTCCCTCCCTCCCTCTCTCCCTCCCTCCCTCCCTCCCTCCCTCCCTCCCTCCCTCCCTCCCTCCCTCCTTCCCCTTCCTTCCTCTCCAAGCCCAGCAACCAGGGGTTCCAGTTGATGAAGATGTGTGTGTGTATGTGTGTATGTGTGTGTGTGTGTTTGTGTGTGTGTGTGTGTGTGTGTGTGTGTGTGTGTGTGAGAGTGTGTGTGTGTGTGCGCGCGTGTGTGAGTGTGTGTGTGTGTGTGTGTGTGTGTGTGTGTGTGTGTGTGTGTGTGTGTGTGAGTGGTTGTGTGTGTGTGTGTGAGTGTGGTGTGTGTGTGTGCGCGTGTGTGTGTGTGTGTGTGTGTGTGTGTGTGCGCGTGTGTGTGAGTGTGTGTGTGTGTGTGTGTGTGTGTGTGTGTGTGTGTGTGTGTGCCTGACCCGAGATGGCGTCCTGAGCATCGAGGCCCCAGCTCCACCCTCAGTGGAGGCCGCCAGGGAGAGAATCCTTCCCATCAAGTTCCTGTGAAGATTTCCCCGCCATTCTTGCCTTTCCCATTCATCGGCTGTTCCTAGGCGCCCCGTGAAGAGACATTTGGAAACATCAGCGGCAATGCTGTCACGTGATTAGCGACGATTTCAAAAACAGACTGGGCGATTGTTGCAAATTTGATGTCACTCAAATACACTATTCTATGAAGAGCCTATTTTGTTCCCTTTTCAGTGCTCAGCACCATCCAATTTTTTCCTGTGATTCATTCATTTACGTGCGTGGATTCATTTTGAAGATGTAATTTGATACTTTTACGCAGCATAATTTTCGGAAACTGATATGTGTATTTCTATATTCTGTCAGAATGAAACTTTCACAATGTTCCCAAAGTGATCATTGAATTCACGAAAAGAAATCGACGCCCTATCATATCTATGCCCTAACTCTACAGAAATAAGTTGCCGCACTTTTACTGTTGAAAGCATCATTTTCAAAATTGTAGAACTTGTTTTACCTCTGTAAATATTTATGCTATTCACCCTCAGGGTCATGTCAGCATTCAAGGACTTGTAAACCTGTGAAAGACAATGACATTTACTGTCGTGTGGGTGCATGTTAGCATGAGCGCTGACTATGCGGGTTATGTGGGGAATATTCCCTAACTGAAACAGGGGCGTCTGCCTGTTGTTGACATATATGACACCTTTGTTTGTGTTGGAGAAGAGAAACTGTAAATAAGTCTAGCCGTGTGGCAGACTGTGTGTTAAACAGCGCCAAGATAAGGGAAAGGATATAAATGTTAGAGAAAACTCCTCTGGGACAAAATCTGTAATACACCTTTGCTCTTCCAAGCAAGTTTTCAACGAAATCTTTATCTTTGTTAGAAACCCAGAAGTTGGTCCCCAGAGTAAGCTTTTAATTAATTAAGCATAATTATTGGAACATAGTTAGATAAATACTAAATTGATTCCATGCTGTTTTCAAACCGGGTCGTTATATATCGATTGAGTTTTATTCATGAATGATGTCGCTATATGTTGAAGCAGATGGATGTACATAGTCTGAGATTGGAGTGTGAGGTGGTTTTCTTGCAGCATGGGAATGCGACGTGTGTTGTGTGACGAATTTCGCAGTTGTACGTGACACATTCTGCCAATGGGACGAGTGTTTGCTCCACATCTTTCCAATGAAGTCACCCGCTGTTGATCCTCTATGACGCACGAGCAAATGCATGAATAAAAACACGCGAAGGTGAGGCTATGTATTTGATGTGCACGGAAACAAGGAGACTGTTCCCAAAATCCGTTGTGTGAAAAGTCATTTGATGACGTTTGTTTTTGTGCCATTCATAAACTTGCCATGCGAAAAGAGCCCTATTTTACTTTAAGCAAAAGATAAACGTTACTGATTTACTGCACTTGCATTTTCAAAACAATAAAAACAATCTTTTTACTGAAGCATCTGTGGTCGTGTTGTTGGCTTGAAGAGATTTAAAGTGTTTCACCCTTCACAAGTTATACGAGTAAAAAGTTTCAGAAAGCTGCACAGATGAACACAACTCTGGGCTCAACACCTCTCCTCGAGTCAGCCCCTGTCGCCTTCAGGGGAACGCACGCTCGCACACACACACACATATCTCACACACTCACACGCGCGCGCGCACACGCACGCACGCGCGCGCACACACACACACTCTTTCTCTCTCTCTCTCTCTCTCTCTCTCTCTCTCTCTCTCTCTCTCTCTCTCTCTCACACACACACACACACACACACACACAGAGTAGGAGAGAGAAAGTCTGGTGGGTATGTTGGAAATTTGTCGGTAGACAGTTCCGTATCATGTATAGAAAGACACAAAGACACGAGAGAGAGAGAGAGAGAGAGAGAGAGAGAGAGAGAGAGAGAGAGAAAAGCTCGATGTACTTTGAATGTCAGAGGGTTGTGGAGTGGGGATATGATGGATGGAAGGAGAAGAGGAAACGAAAAATTAACTGCGTACCTGGCAGAAATCGCGAGCATTTCTCCTTCTTAAGCAATTACTCAGTTTGCCCTGACTACATAACCAGCACAGACTGAGGTAAATGCTTGTGCAGCTAACGGCTTACGTGGCTGGAAAGTCGTATAAGCTTTTTTCATGTATTACCGCCCAGAAAATATGCCAATCTCTGAATATCGGCATTCCTTGCTTCAGAAGCGAATGCAGTGCGAGGTGAAGATGACTAAAGTCTTCCTTCAAGTAGAGCACTTATTACCAATGTGCTGTAGGCCTATGCAGCTCCAGCACAACATTTCGGTCTTTCTTGCCCCCCTGGGCTGCCTGTTGTCTGCTTTCGGCAGAGCTGCCTGCTCGGGGAATTCGTGGCAGAGAAGAAGGCATGCCGTGATTTAGGCTCTTCCTGGCAACATTCTCCCCGTTATTTCCTCTCAGAAAACATCCCTCTCTTTTGCTGGTGTCTCTGTGAAAATGGCAAAGGTGGAAGGGAGAGAGCTGCAGTCTGCCGTTGTGTATTCTGTCTGGGTCGTCATGGAGATGCTATTTCTCTTCCCCTGCTTTGGGTTTAGCTTCAGCTCGGACAACGTTTCCTGACGAGCTCGATCTCTTCCAACCTTCTTTTCTTTCTTTTTTCTTTCTTTTTTCTTTTTTCTTTGCTTCTTTCTTCTTAAAAAAAAAATTCCCCACACTTTCCTCCTTTCTTTTCTCCTCCCTCCCCTCTCCTCCTCCCTTTCCCCTCCTCCTCCTCCTCCTCCTCCTCCTCCTCCTCCTCCTCCTCCTCCTCCTCCTCCTCCTCCTCCTCCTCCTCCTCCTCCTCCTCCTCCTCCTCCTCCTCCTCCTCCTCCTCCTCCTTCTTCTGCTCCTCCTCCTTTTGTGTCTACTTGTCCTCGTTGCCGTTCCTCTCCGAATCTTCCTAGTCCTCATCCTCTTTGACCTCGTCGTCGTCGTCGTCGTCTTACTGCTCTCCTTGCTTTTGCATTGCTCTGTCTCCCCTTCTTCCATGCTATTTTGCTTCGTCTGCTTTTCATGCGTATACCGCGCTCTGTCTGCGCTTTGCTTGCACTCCTTTCCTACATGCTGCTCGGCCGGCCGTGCTACTGCATGCTGATGTGTTTCCTTTGCCTTCTCATATCTGCCAAAACCTCCCTTCTCCAACAGGTGGCATGTTTCCCTTGCTCTCCATGTACTGACCCCGATGTCTTCCGTGCCAGCTTCCGCAATAAGCTCACGAAGCCTGGTGCTGCAAGCCCACAGAGGCACTGACTTGCTGTAGAAACTGGGAAGGCCATGCAGAGCAGAAAGATAGAGATACGTATAGCTGTGGCGAATCTCTGGTTACTCAGTAATTGCTGACCACAGATTCAGGCGTGGCCGAAAAGATATCTGTTGAGTGTTGTGTTATTCGGTTTCTTGGAACAATTATCTGCATTCTTCGACTGTATGAATTAAGGACAGTAGGAGGAAAAGGAAACCATACTTCCTCAGCACTAAATGTTTCAATCTTTCTGGGCCTTATTTTGCGCGCGCGCGCGCACGTGTCTCTGTGTGTTTTACAGAAATTGAACAATGGTAAAGACAAAAAATAAAAGGTACTTTTTATGAAATATTGTTAAGGAAACGTTCGCAAACAACAACAAGCACTATAAATATGGAAAACTCACCGAATATGGAGCTTAGTAGATCTTTACTATCATTTCTGTTTCCAGACATGATATTGTCAGATATCATATTAAAAGGTATTTGTACAGGAACTTTCCACTTAGATTCAGGGAATAGTGGGCTGACACAAACACATTACAAGAAGGCCATTACTACATGCCAACCCCTGACTTTGCGTACACAAAGTAATATTTGTAGGCTCTGGGCTGTTGTCTTAGAACTATTAGCATGGAGTCCATCAATGGCCGGAGATGCGGACAAGTCACGAGTGGTCACGCTAAACATAGCAACAGCGCCATACTTGAAGGATAGAAACGAAGCGGGGTGAGCAATTACCTGGCAGATGACGTATGTGTCCGTACTTTTTGAGGAACGAAGGTGACTTGAGGACTGGCAAAAAGATGGCATCAATGCATGCTAAAGATTGATTACAACTAAAATACATCGGGAAAATCGACAGTGGATAATTGTTACATTTGTAATGTGCGCAGAAACTCGGAAACGATTTGTAAACAAAATATAATGAGGGGAGTGTCCCGATGCCGTAGCTGGCAGACGAGCAAAATCCAAATGTGATTTAACTAAGCTGTCGGCGACTGGAGTGGCAGCTACGTCCTTCAATCAACAGCGCCTGTCCGCGACTGGGATCCCCAGCTGGTACTAGCGGTCTCAAATTCCGCGCTAAGTGCGGTGATAGGGAGCGCGAGTGCAAATCGATCACTGATCGTCGCGAAGTAAACCGTGTTTACCACACTGACTGCATGCATGTTTCATCCTCGCCTCGTCAGGCAAGGCAAACTGTCTATCTAGAACTGGACCGTTATCGGAAACCATCGGATCACACTTGCACTGTGCACGTCTGCCAGTTTCAGCGTCGGGATATTCTTCCCATTAAGTTTTGTTTTCAAATCATTTCAGGGTTTCTGCTCAAATTATTAATGAAAATATTATCCATTATCAATATTCTCGATGAATATTTGTTGTAGTCTAAAGTTTTTCATGCTTTGACGCCATCGTTTCGCCATCATCGAGCGCTCTTCATTCCACACAAAGTACAGGCACATGCCTGTTCTGCAATGCGATGGCTCACTTCACTTTGTTTCTATCTTTTCAATAATTAAAACGCTGTTACTATATTTAGCTTGACCCCTGGTGAACACGTCTCAGGTCATTAGCCCTGGTTTGGGAATCGAACAAACACTGGTGTTGCAGGTGCATTATAAGGAAACTTCCAAGTGTTGCAACAGAAAACGCTTTATAGATAATGGAACGGCAGCTGCTGATACACGTGGAGCAGTGTCTACAGAGTGCAACATCACTCCCAGCAGCCAGAGCGAGTGCTTCACGTTGTGTGGGTTGGCCAAATCCACCGCGGGGATGCAAGGCTGAAAGCACGGGCAGGTTCGTCTGATAGCATTCGCAGACTTTGCTGCGTGTCAGAAAAGTCGATACTTTTTTCGAGCTGAAGTTTGCGGAACTTCACGTTTTTCCCTCTGAACTTTGTCATCTATCTGGTTGTTACCTGGAAAATATTGCTGTCAGGGGATATCGTGTTGATAAACTTGCCAAAAAGACTCTTGTGGAATAATAGTAGGCCTACAGCTGAAAAGAAGCTCCCAGAGCCTGGCGAATCTGGAATCGAATTACTACGTGGGCGGCGCAGCCTCCTTAATTATCGTCTACGTCGTTCTCACAATCGTCTTCCTTTTCTTTCCATTTTCATGTCTTCTTCCGTATTCTTTCTCTCCACACATAGTCTAACATCCACCACCACCACCCCCCCCCCCCCCCCCCCCCCACCACCACCACCACACCCCTTCCCTGCCTGTGGCAGTTCCTATCGTGAGACGCAGACGTGTCTCGCGTCGGGTTTTGTTCTCTGGGAGATTCTGGTCCGCTGTGGAAAGCGATATATATCGTGTTCGGGAAACGCAGTTTATCTATGTAGTAGCATGAGCTGGGCACGAACGAGGAGGTAGGAAGGGGAAAGCTTGGGTGGTGCGAAGAGAGAGAGAGAGAGAGAGAGAGAGAGAGAGAGAGAGAGAGAGAGAGAGAGAGAGAGAGAGAGAGAGAGAGAGAGAGAGAGAGGAAGAAGAGAGAGAGAGAGAGAGAGAGATGAGAGAGAGAGAGAGAGAAATGATTGGTTTATTTACGGCCGACGACCCATTGGATACAAGATTGCATATTTACAGGTAATGTGTGAATTACAACACATGTTAAAGACTTGATTACTAGTAGGTATCACACCAGTTGTAGAATAACTAACATTGTGAATGCCTCCGTATTGGTGCGCACGATCTTAAAAACAACACAGTATAGACCCTTTAGAATCTGTTTGCATTAGATAGAATCTGGAAATACTTACATGCTCCGGCACATTGGTGCTGCATGCTCTTGTTTGGAAAACGCGTGCTTGCGCGCACAACACGGACCGCAGTACACACACACACACCCAACAACAAAACACAACACTCACACAAAGGACGGACAACACACACACACAAAACAACAAATATTTACAGATCCATCTGTACACATATTGATCATAGTACGTGTGATTACAACTGTATTCTAGTGGTGGCCTATTACTTGATGTGGCAAATGCTCACTCTAGTGCATATCCATGAAAGTCCTATTAATGGTGCTAACATCGCCAAATTAGTAACCCATCATCCCTGGTAAAGGCAGGCGCGGACACGTCCTATAAGCATATGCTTACTTCCTGTATGGCACCATTGATATTTCTATATCTTGTATCAGGCTGAGATGCGCACGCAATGGAACACATAATGTATGTACAATAGCCACATCTCTATCTTCATTGATGACAGTTTTTTCCCATAGATACAAGTGGCGTTGAGGTGAAGAGTGTGAAAGACCTAGTAACACCAGATTGTTGGCATATAAGTTTTATCTCATCACGCGTATATATCTGACACACATGTAGAATATAAAGTGCTTTTTCATCCATCTATTCTATCCTCATCCTTGTACAGGCGGACAAGATAGCCATTATTTACGCTTTGAATTCTTTAGCATTAAGACGCGTTAGTGGGTTCGAAAGCCAAGAACCAGTTGAGGACCCCCTTCTAAAACGGATGAAGGTATCTCTAAACACTCTAAAAATTGTAATAATCATTAGAGATATCGTTCATCCAAGCAATTACCTACTTTGAGGCATATCTGTCTAAGACAAAACTCGCATCCCTTTGGCATCATTGATTTTGTAAACAGTG
This sequence comes from Theodoxus fluviatilis, assembly GCA_034096865.1. Classification (NCBI taxonomy): domain Eukaryota; kingdom Metazoa; phylum Mollusca; class Gastropoda; order Cycloneritida; family Neritidae; genus Theodoxus; species Theodoxus fluviatilis. The sequence continues at coordinate 27,108 of JAWQFJ010000565.1, forward strand.
AGACAGAGAGAGACAAGAGAGAAGGAGAGACGAGTCTAGTGAGAAAGTCGGGAAGCAGTGAATTTGGATGACTTCTACGTCTTCCATGCGCTCTTTATCTTCATTCTGCTCCTTCTCCAACCGTCCTAACTACTACTATTTCTACTCTCGCATTTTCTCCTTCTCCTGCTGCTACAACGTTCCTTTTGCTGATGTTCTTGCTGTATAAGAAATTTGGGAGGAACGTATATGTTTGGTGGTCAGTGTGATATTAGTTTCCTTTTGCCGTCTTTTACAGTTGTCTGTCGCGATTGCTTCTCTTCTTTATACAGTTCGTGTGTCTTTCTCTGGGTAGTAAAACGTTTACTGTACAACTGAGCACGGCCTGCTGGCACTGAAAATGTACCATGAGGCCACCTGCATGTTAGCTACCTTATCATGGGTGTGTCTGGAGGCAACAGCCAGACAACCTTTGCCTGACTGGTTCAATGCTTCACCCTGAATGCCACTCGCACAAGCTTCTACTGATTTCGGGTTTTGAAAAGTCTAAGAGAATTTTCCTTTCCAGGAGAGAGATGTGCTGTCTTATTCTGTAAACGTCAAAGCATCAAAACATTTACTTCATTTGATAAGTGCCGTAATGTGTCATCACCTAGCACTTAACCTATCTTTATAGATATCATCTCTGATAGGCACAGAAGTCTAAGCACATAAAAGTCGCTTATGCTTGATCTGAAAACCTTGTTTACGTGTGGAAGATACAGAAAGAGTACATAAGTGGGGAACGGAGTATTCTGTACATGGTGATACAAGCATAAAGTCCGTGTACACAAAGTGAAGAAAGCTGAATTTCATAAAGGATGTAATTCACTGGAGAACAGAAAGACTACTAGGACGGAATTTCCCCGCATTAAATATATAACATTTTAGAGAGAGAGAGAGAGAGAGAGAGAGAGAGAGAGAGAGAGAGAGAGAGAGAGAGAGAGAGAGAGAGGAGGGGGGGGGGGGGGGAGGGGGGGGGAGGGGGGAGGGGGGGGAGAGGGGGGGGCGAGGGGGCTGAGATCGACAGGGAGACATTCACACACATGTACGGACATCTACACACACACACGCACGCACGCACGCACGCACGCACGCACACACACACACACACACACACACACACACACACAGAGGAACGAACAGACGAACACTCACTCGTTGTCTCACTCACGCACAGGCAAGAATGCAGGCAGCATTGCAAGCAGGCATAGTTTCACCGACTCATCCACTTTTGTGAGTCGGGGGTCAGAATAGACCCACCGCGTCTCCCTACGTGATTCGTAAGAGGCGAATAAATAGGGACATCATAACTTGACTTGATCTTACTTTAATAGGTTATCGCGAGAAATTGCCTTAAATAGCGTTCAGAGGCTGATGGGTCGTAAAACTTCATCCATCCATCCATCCATCCATCCATCCATCCATCCATCCATCCACCCAATCATCCATCCATCCATCCATCCATCCATCCATCCATCCACCCACCCACCCACCCATCCATCCATCCATCCATCCATCCACCCACCCACCCACCCATCCATCCATCCATCCATCCATCCATCCATCCATCCATCCATCCATCCATCCATCCATCCATCCATCCATCCATCCATTCACTAAAGTTGCCATACTCACCGAATAACCTTTCCACACTCACAGAGCTTAAATCAGACACATTCAAAGACATACTTATGCAAAATATCTGGAGTGCAATTATTGCAGCGCAATGCTACTGAAAGAAAAGCCCCATGTGCACACAGCAGTGCTAATGGTTCTGGGATGGTCCCAGAATCGCTCCAACTTACTTCCTTGCTGGATACAAGGAATGGTGCCACTCCACCAGCAGCTATTTGTGGCGGTGATTATCAGGCTCCTGGTTATACGGGCTCCCCGGGTCACAGATGGAAGAGATCCCAGGGTCATCGACTTGAGCCAGATTGCGAGGGAATTTGGTAGAAAGGCATCTGCATCTCTGATTTCTACCTTAGGTCTGGTTCCTGCCTCTTGTAAGATGTGTGCTGATAAAGCAAGATGTGTGCTGATAGAGAGGACAGTCAGTGATAAGAAATCTTTTTATTTACGTGTACTGTTCCTTTAAAAAAGCAGACTAATCTTGAGGAAGCTCACTGCCATGAAAACCAGTGCATTAGAAAAGTTGCCTGAGAAATGGTCAAAGGACTACTTATGTAGAGGCATGGTGAGATCTAACACTTCTGTAAATACTAGTATTCCTGTTATTTTACCTTACTTTTACAAATGTACCATTTCCGGTGTTAAAAACCAAAACCAAAACCAAACTTTTTTTTTTACATATATAGAAGCACGCTGAGATATGACATTTCTGTAAATACTGGTTTCCTGTTATTTTACGTTACTTTTAAACAAACCCTTTTCCGGTGTTAAAAAACAAAAATAACACAAATTAAAAACCCTTACAGGGGAAAGAGACCCATAAACAATCCGACAGCTCGGATCAGATATAGGAGAGGGCGAGTGACAGACAAATGCAGGGAAAATAAACGGATGCCATCGTGTATAACAGTTCATCCAAATAGAACGGCTGAAACGCGTCATAGACAGTTGTTTGAAACGCATCCCTCTCTCGCTGAAAACTTCACCAGCCTGAACACTGAGGAAATACTCTACACCTAGAAAGCCTCGGGGCTTGTGGTAGAGGGCAGCTGACGGTGTTTGTTACCTCCCCTGAGCCCGTATATGCATATGTACAGTGCCTGCTGCTTTGCTGATCTCGTGTGCTCCCTCCACTCCTCCCCCTTTCCCCAACCCCTCCTCATCCCCTAGCGACGTCAGCAGGGAGGATCAAAATCTTCCTTCCTCCTTTCACCTTCACAGTCCTTGAGTTCGTGAAAGCCTGCCTCCACGAGCAATAATCCTCTCCACAGTGGTAACCTTGTTTTGTGGTGCGATCATCCCTGCCTGACGGTTGCTACTATGGAATTCTGTGTATTGGAAAAAATAACATTGGATTCAGAAGGCTAAGTGATTGGGGGAATGGAAGAGGGGGGGGGGGATTCTACTTGGCTATGACTAATCCCTCCAGAAGATTGCTTGTGATATTGCTAGACGTTGACAACAGGTGCGCTGGTATCACCTGACATCTTGATTTGACTGCAATGACCAGACATATCTTATTATTGAGTAGGCAAATCTTCTACACATAATAATTTCATTTATAGATCATATGAATAAATGAGGTGATTTTTTTCAATTTGAACATTAACGTTGTGTTTTGTGAATTGCAGCCCCAATTAATCCCAGCAATGATCCGACTGTATGTTTGAATCATTCTGTTGCTAGATGAAAACATAGATAAACATATGCAACAGTGACAGACTCCGATAAATGATAAATCCCGTTAAAAATAACGATGAGCTTTACTGACAGAATAAAAGAAACCCGTACCATCCATTCTCTTCAGTAGAAAACAACTACTGGCCCATTAAGACAAACATGTGTCAGATTACAACTTTTCCAACATCAGAATGAACATTTACACGAAAATTGCAAAATGTATGGGAAGATGATAGGGTTAGAATAGAGAAATGAGGATTAACTTGTAACTGGACATTCGGTGATATACTGGGTTTTAACGACATGAAACTCGTATATAAATACATATAGGTGTAGATCCTACGACCAGGCAGTTGACGTCAGTCCTTCTCAGCCCAGGAATTCGGCCAGCGGCGGGTTTCCCAGGACTATGGAAAGGCAGTCGAAAGCAACCCAAAGAAATCCAAAGCAACCCAAAGCAATCCAAAGCAACCCAAAGCAATCCAAAACAATCCAAAGCAACCCAAAGCAACCCAAAGCATCTTAAAGCAATCCAAAGTATTCCAAAGCAACCCAAAGCAACCTAAATCATTCCAAAGCAACTCAAAGCAATCCAAAGCATTCCAAAGCAACCCAAAGCATTTCAAAGCAACCCAAAGCATTCCAAAGCATTTCAAAGCAACCCAAAGCATTCCAAAGCAACCCAAAGCAATCCAAAGCATTCTAAAGCAATCCAAAGCAATCCAAAGCAATCCAAAGCAACCCAAAGCAATCCAAAGCATTCCATAGCAACCCAAAGCATTCCAAAGCAACCCAAAGCAACCCAAAGCAATCCAAAGCAACTCAAAGCAATCCAAAGCAATCCAAAGCAACGCAAAGCAATCCAAAGCAATCCAAAGCAACGCAAAGCAACCCAAAGCAACCCAAAGCAATCCAAAGCAACCCAAAGCATTCCAAGGCAACTGAAGCAATCCGAAGCAACCCAAAGCAACCCAAAGCAATCCAAAAAGCATTTTCAGTCTTTTTTAATATGTTTGCTGCTAATCACCCGTGTCCAAAACCAGACAGCCTGCTTTTTCGTCCCATATTTAATACCGACCTCAGTATGATTACAGCGATCATTCAAAAATAATACCAGAAAGCCCCCTTGGATGCTTTGAATTCTTTAGATTTTCAATCTATAGTTTGGAAACCCGCCACAGGTACCATTGAAAGTAGCAAAGGCGCAGTATGGCGGGATTTCCCCTTGGTGTGGCGATGATCCTGTCTCGGGATGGATAACTCCCCTGGGAGTGGAGAGGGTAGCGGTAGCTGACTGTGTGTGCTCTATCCGTCCTGTATCGGTGTTCGTCGTCAGACACTCAAAATGAGTTTACCAAGGGGCCCAGTGATCAGTACAAGCTATTTTCCTCTCCTCCTCAACTAATCGCCATTCCAGTTCAGGACAACTGTCTCCCCCTGGTGGAGGATGCGCACCTGAAGCTACACGTGGTCTGGATCGGCTCCCAAACAATCAGGCTGCCTGCCTCCCTCTTCCGAACGCTGGTGTTCCTGGTTTGAAAGAAAAAAAAAATATTTCAGGCTCAGACTAAGTTGCGCATTTGTCCTCCCTTTTGAACCTTCTAAACCTTCCTTCCCTTTCCTTTGACTCCCCACTCCCCACCCCCCAGCACCCATTTTTATTACCTTCGGCTGCTCTAACCATCCATCCACCCACCATTCTGACTCTATCCTTACTACGTACCTGCCATAGGCCCAGGAGCCCAGAGCGCATCCCTGATTCTTTTTCTTTCTACAGACATGCAGCCTCCACCCCACCCCACCCCTTCCTCTCCATGCACCCCATCTTCTAACCCCTCCCCCCGCCCCATATTTCCTCTCACCATACCTTCTGGGGCCNNNCAGACACACCAGGAAGAAGGACACGGCTGCCCCGACCAAACAAGAGCCCTCGTCCGGTGAAATGCTCCAACAAAGTTGTCAGAGTCTGGTTTCCTCACTGCGGCCATTTTGTTCGAAGACACGAGTGCGCCCCCCCGCCCTCTCGATGCCCAGCATGCCCCACCACGGACTCCCCCAAGGTCATCCCCGCCGCCAGGCTCCGCGCCCCTGAAAGAAACATCCCCGCCGCCAGCCTCCGCGCCCCTGAAAGAAACGCCCCAGAGGAAGGAGCAACTGACGAAGAACAGGCTGACATGGACGACACCGTAAGGTCTGCTGCGCCTGAGAGAGTCGCTGGTGAAAGAGGCAGGCCTTCCTCAAATCCTCTCCAGTCTGATCCAGACCCCACCGTAGATCTGCGAGCAGCTCGTTCTCGACGGAATGCAGAGAAAATATCAGCTCTTGTTGCTGAAAGCTCCATTATTGAGTCTAAAACTGGCGACACGCTTTCTGAAAGAAGTCAGGATGGAAATGACCAGGGTTTCATGCCATTCGATGTTGAGCTTGGGAAGATGTGCGCTTTGCGTTTTCCACTGAACACTGACACAAACATTCAGGGGACAATGAGAGACAAAGGCAATGCAGCATTTCTTCCCGAGTACAGAACGATTGGTTTGGAGCATCCAGCCGACAGTCGTCAGGACACATTTGTGACTCTGCATCAGAAGAAAGCGCTTCCTATCCAAGGTGACGACGGAAGGCCTGAGACTCGCCGTGTGACGGACCACGTGCCGCTCTTTCCAAAGGCGACACCTGAGAGACTTCACGAAAGTGACAACAACGCATTCGAAGTTCTTGAAGGACGGCCTGCCGAAACACCTGATCAGTCGCGTCAACATGTTCAAGATGTACTTCATGCGATACAGGAAGCAACGAGGGGGATCAAGCATCCCTTTGTACACCAAATGCTCACTGGATGGCGACCCCTCCTCCAGGAAATCAATGCGCTTCCCGTTGTCCCCCAAAGCACAGAAGAGGGGTTGGCAAGGGTCGACTTCAGATCGCCTGATCGGGAACGCATGACTGTTGAAGGGTTCAGAGTGGGCACGTTCCTCTTCTACTCCCAAGCAGAAAACCACGCCGTCCTGAGGCTTGCCAACGCTGGCTTCTACTACACGGGCAGAGGCGACACGCTGGCGTGCTTCTGTTGTGACGCGACCTTCTCCTACGCCGACAGGAGACAAGGCGAGGATCCCTACGTCATCCATCGAGAGCTCAACCCAAACTGTCCACACCTGACGGGACGAGACACAGGAAATGTCTTCATCCAGGATGAGCAAACTCGAGCTGAGTCAGGCAGAGACATAACGGCTCCTGCCTCAGAGGAAAATGAAGCAGACTTGCAAATGGTTTCAGAGGCGATAGCACGGATTCGAAGTGCAATGAGTATAGTGTATACACTAGCATCTGTTCCCAATGTTGTGCCTCGGAATCCAGGTGAAGCAATCATAGCGGATCCAGACCTCACCGCTGAAAACAACAACACCCACAGTACAAACTTCAGCTTTGAGGAGCCAAGACCTGGTCAAAATACCTCTAATCCATTGATAGAGAGAACATCCTATGCCTATGAGAATGACCCAGTTGACTTCCGTGGAAGAAGAGCGTTGGAAGGCAACACTGATAGATCAAGGCAGGGTAATCCTTCAGTCTCTCAGTTTGGGAACCCACCTGGTCAGCAGAACCCATCCGCTGCACATCAGACGTCCCAGGCAGGAGCCAACGGACTTGGACAAGTTCTGCTCCATTGGTCCAGGAACAGCCAGGAGAGACCTGGTCCCGTGAATGAGCGCTCCAGATTCCCGGCGCCTCCACAGTCCACAGCGCAGGTCAACGTTGCTTTCCAACAGTCGGCGCCAAACCGGCAGCCTCCTGCCAGTGCACCCAGCAGCTCGAGCACTGCAAGACAGGGAGAGGTCTCCTCAGCCCCAGACGACCCAGCTGCCGCCGTGCCTGACTACGACCCGTCTCGCGCTGTCCACACCCATTACACGGATCTTGAACGTCGAGAGCTTTCCTTCCGCCAGTGGCCCGACACGCACGCCCAGAGTCCTCAAGAGCTGGCGGTTGCCGGCTTCTTCTTCACTGGTAAGTGTTTGCTCGTGTGACTTTTGGCAACTGCCTGCCTGCCTGCCTGCCTGCCTGCCTGCCTGCCTGCCTCCTGCCTGCCTGCCTGCCTGCCTGCCTGTCTGCCTGGCTGCCTGCCTGCCTGCCTGCCTGCCTGCCTGCCTGGCTGCCTGCTTGCCTGCCTGCCTGACTGGCTGAATGAATGAATAAACGAATGAATGGGACTATGCAGCCTTTCAGTCTTTGTACGCTATTAAAGGTCATTGATCACGACACAAGAGAGACTGGTTATAGCAAGAGCTTAAGAGCATGCCTACTGTCGATTTTCGTAGTTATTCGTCTTTTACATATCGCGTAGGAAACGGCGGTGGGTCGATCTATTCCAACCCTTTTCCCGCAGACAGATCTCCCTAGCAAACTGTGATATAACTCTCCAGACTTCAAACATAGGTTTACATTATGAGTCTCTTTTAACAAGATCCATCTCAAGATGCATTCCAAAGTGTGGTGTTGTTGCAATGTCCTAATTGAGCCACAGCTCGTAAAATCAAAATGTTCCCATCTGGCTTCTTATCAGCTGGAGCACTTCTGAGTCGCACGCATAGTTTATTACTGCATTAGATAAAGAATGAATGAATGAAGGTGTAAGACCTATCAACCTTTGTAGGCTAAATAAGGCCATTGACCACAGAATCACTGTAGCTAGTTGGAGTAAGAGCCAGTCAAGTCTCACATTCATTGGTTATTCTTATACAAATCGCGAAGGGAGACGCTGTGGGTCCATTCTTACCCTCAACCCACGGGGAAGTCGTTACTGAACCGCAACTCGTAAATCAGAGTGCATCCATTTGCACTCCTACTTGCAGGTGCATTTCGATATGCACCATTCTTTCCTTGGTGATAATATCACAGAGTTCAAGCGCTTTTGAACATAACGTGTTTGATGCAGATTCCACATGCAAGCTACAGAGTGCATAATTATAAAGGCGCATCCAGCGGCCTACTTAACAACATTCCGTTCTTTCATAACTTCAGGTGTTGGGGACAGCGTACGGTGCCACTACTGTGGACTGGGGCTGAAGCACTGGGACCCGGATGACAAACCCCTGGACGAGCACGTGCGATGGAGGTCTTCGTGTGGCTATCTGCGTGCCCTCTTCGGAGATGACGTCATCAACGGGACTTTGGTTCGCATTGGCGGGGGTCGAACTGTGAGTTTGTCGTCATCGCCGTCGCTGCTGCTCCTGCTCCTGTTGCTGCTCCTGCTCCTGTTTCTGCTCCTGCTCTGCTGCTCCTGCTCTGCTGCTGCTCCTGCTCTGCTGCTCCTGCTCTGCTGCTGCTCCTGCTGCTGCTGCTCCTGCTCTGCTGCTCCTGCTCTGCTGCTCCTGCTCTGCTGCTGCTGCTGCTCCTGCTCTACTGCTGCTCCTGCTCTGCTGCTGCTCTGCTGCTGCTGCTGCTCCTGCTCTGCTGCTTCTGCTCTGCTGCTGCTCCTGCTCTGCTGCTCCTGCTCTGCTGCTCCTGCTCTGCTGCTTCTGCTTTGCTGCTGCTCCTGCTCTGCTGCTGCTCCTGCTCCTGCTCTGCTGCTTCTGCTCTGCTGCTGTTCCTGCTATGCTGCTGTTCCTGCTCTGCTGCTTCTGCTCTGCTGCTTCTGCTCCTGCTCTGCTGCTGCTCCTGCTCTGCTGCTCCTGCTCTGCTGCTTCTGCTCTGCTGCTCCTGCTCTGCTGCTGCTGCTCTGCTCTGCTGCTGCTCCTGCTCTGCTGCTGCTGCTCTGCTGCTGCTCCTGCTCTGCTGCTCCTGCTCTGCTGCTCCTGCTCTGCTGCTTCTGCTCTGCTGCTCCTGCTCTGCTGCTCTGCTCCTGCTCTGCTGCTGCTGCTGCTGCTCCTGCTCCTGCTCTGCTGCTGTTCCTGCTCTGCTGCTCATGCTCTGCTACTCCTGCTCTGCTGCTTCTGCTCTGCTGCTGTTCCTGCTCTGCTGCTCATGCTCTGCTGCTTCTGCTCTGCTCTGCTGCTGCTCCTGCTCTGCTGCTTCTGCTCTGCTGCTGTTCCTGCTCTGCTGCTTCTGCTCTGCTGCTCATGCTCTGCTGCTGCTACTTGCTTCTGATCTGCTGCTCCTGCTGCTGCTACTCCTCCTGCTGCTGCTGCTGCTGCTGCTGCTGCTGCTCTGCTGCTGCTGCTGCTTTTACACATATACTCAACATTATCAAAAACTTGACTGATAGAATTCATTCCTTTACCGTATCACTCATTCATTCTTTCTGTTTGTCTTATCTGTCAGGATGAGTCCTTCAATGTTATTTCATTAATACTTTCTGTTGCTCCATCATCAGTGGTTTCCATTTCGTTTGATTGACTCTTTCTGCTCAATAATTCCTCCCTGATTTGTTCTTGGTGTTTAATTGCTTCTCGCTGTTGTTTAAATAATCCTCATGAAATCATATGTTCTGAAGAAAATGTGTATTCTTACTGATGTCGAGGCTTTGATTAATTCAAGACGAATGCACTTAACCTATTATGGGATATGGCCTTCATGAATGACGTTTTTACACATACAAATTTTCTCCTGTTAGTTTTCCTGTTGCATGATGCACTGTCGTATTTGATGATGACAAGCTGCTCGACCTTTGCTACTAAAGCAGGAAGCATTTGTGACCATCTTCCACATGATGAAACCGATGTACACTTTCGGAAATGCTGAGCTATGCATATGTCATGTAGGGAAGACTTTTTCTTTCCAACGATGCAAGAAGTTTGAAAACAGGAGAATAGTGACAAAGGAATGAGCTGCCGAAGACGGGTACCCATGCGTATGACGTTTTGTGAGAAAATGGGTTTCAATGCCCAGGCAATGTGTTACATGCAAATCAGTGTTGTCCTCCTGGTGGCCATTTTGAATGTGGTACAGCGGCTCGGCTGATAAGCTGGATGGCTGTCGGTGGAAAGGTTATAAAAAACACGATGCCGTGCTATAAACACATGGCTGTAGGTTCCAAAATATGTGGAATTCTCAGCACTGACATTCCTAACTTTTCTCACCCTGATTTGCGGATATCTCCAGAGGAGGCCAGACGGCAATCTCACTTTGTGGTGGAGGGTCGCATTTCTCACTGTCATCCTCTCCATAGAGAAGCCAGCCTTCCATGCTGTGTAGTCCACACCTGGAAGGATGCTTGTCCATAGAGAAGCCAGTCTTCCATGCTGTGTAGTCCACACCTGGAAGGATGCCTGTCCATAGAGAAGCCAGTCTTCCATGCTGTGTAGTCCACACCTGGAAGGATGTCAGTCCATAGAGAAGCCAGTCTTCCATGCCGTGTAGTCCACACCTGGAAGGATGTCAGTCGAGGGAGAAGCCAGTCTTCCATGCTGTGTAGTCCACACCTGGAAGGATGTCAGTCCATAGAGAAGCCAGTCTTCCATGCTGTGTAGTCCACACCTGGAAGGATGTCAGTTCATAGAGAAGCCAGTCTTCCATGCTGTGTAGTCCACACCTGGAAGGATGTCAGTTTATAGAGAAGCCAGTCTTCCATGCTGTGTAGTCCACACCTGGAAGGATGTCAGTTCATAGAGAAGCCAGTCTTCCATGCTGTGTAGTCCACACCTGGAAGGATGTCAGTCCATAGAGAAGCCAGTCTTCCATGCTGTGTAGTCCACACCTGGAAGGATGTCAGTCCATAGAGAAGCCAGTCTTCCATGCTGTGTAGTCCACACCTGGAAGGATGTCAGTCCATAGAGAAGCCAGTCTTCCATGCTGTGTAGCCCACACCTGGAAGGATGTCAGTCCATAGAGAAGCCAGTCTTCCATGCTGTGTAGTCCACACCTGGAAGGATGTCAGTGAAGGGAGAAGCCAGTCTTCCATGATGTGTAGTCCACACCTGGAAGGATGTGAGCCCTTAGAGAAGCCACTCTTCCGTGCTGTGTAGTCCATACGTGGAAGGATGTCAGTCGAGGTAGAAGCTAGTCTTCCATGCTGTGTAGTCCACACCTGGAAGGTTATCAGTCCATAAAGAAGCCAGTCTTCTATGCCGTGTACTTCACACCTGTAAGGATGTCAGTCCATAGAGAAGCCAGTCTTCCATGCTGTGTAGTCCACACCTGGAAGGATGTCAGTCGATGGATAAACCAGTCTTCCATGCTGAGTAGTCCACACCTGCAAAGATGTCTGCCAAGGAATAAGACAATTTTCCATGCTGTGTATTACACACCTTGAAGGATGTCTATCCATAGAGAAGCCAGTTTTCCATGCTGTGAAGTCCACACCTGGAAGGATGTCTGTTGAGGGAGAAGGCAGTGTTCCATGCTGTGTAGTCCACACCTGGAAGGATGTCAGTCGAGGGAGAAGCCAGTCTTCCATGCTGTGTAGTCCACACCTGGAAGGATGTCAGTCCATAGAGAAGCCAGTCTTCCATGCTGTGTAGTCCACACCTGGAAGGATGTCTTTCGATGGATACGATAGTCTTCCATGCCGTGTAGTCCACACCTGGAAGGATGTCAGTTTATAGATAAGCCAGTCTTCCATGCTGTGTAGTCCACACCTGGAAGGATGTCAGTCGAGGTAGAAGCCAGTCTTCCATGCTGTGTAGTCCACACCTGGAAGGATGTCAGTCGAGGGAGAAGCCAGTCTTCCATGCTGTGTAGTCCACACCTGGAAGGATGTCAGTCCATAGAGAAGCCAGTCTTCCATGCTGTGTAGTCCACACCTGGAAGGATGTCAGTCGAGGGAGAAGCCAGTCTTCCATGCTGTGTAGTCCACACCTGGAAGGATGTCAGTCGAGGGAGAAGCCAGTCTTCCATGCTGTGTAGTCCACACCTGGAAGGATGTCAGTCGATGGAGAAGCCAGTCTTTTATGCCGTGTAATCCAGACCTGGAAGGATGTCAGTCGATTGATAAGACAGTCTTCCATGCTGTGTAGTCCACACCTCGAAGGATGTCAATCCATACAGAAGTCAGTCTTCCATGCTGTGTAGTCCACACCTGGAAGGATGTCAGTTTATAGAGAAGCCAGTCTTCCATGCTGTGTAGTCCACACCTGGAAGGATGTCAGTCGAGGGAGAAGCCAGTCTTCCATGCTGTGTAGTCCACACCTGGAAGGATGTCAGTTCCATAGAGAAGCCAGTCTTCCATGCTGTGTAGTCCACACCTGGAAGGATGTCAGTCGAGGGAGAAGCCAGTCTTCCATGCTGTGTTGTCCGCACCTGGAACAATGTCAATCCATAGAGAAGCCAGTCTTCCATGCTGTGTAGTCCACACCTGGAAGGATGTCAATCCATAGAGAAGCCAGTCTTCCATGCTGTGTAGTCCACACCTGGAAGGATGTCAGTCGAGGGAGAAGCCAGTCTTCCATGCTGTGTAGTCCACACCTGGAAGGATGTCAGTCCATAGAGAAGCCAGTCTTCCATGCTGTGTAGTCCACACCTGGAACGATGTCAATCCATAGAGAAGCCAGTCTTCCATGCTGTGTTGTCCGCACCTGGAACAATGTCAATCCTTAGAGAAGCCAGTCTTCCATGCTGTGTAGTCCACACCTGGAACAATGTCAATCCTTAGAGAAGCCAGTCTTCCATGCTGTGTTGTCCGCACCTGGAACAATGTCAATCCTTAGAGAAGCCAGTCTTCCATGCTGTGTAGTCCACACCTGGAAGGATGTCAGTCGAGGGAGAAGCCAGTCTTCCATGCCGTGTAGCCCACACCTGGAAGGATGTCAGTCCAGGGAGAAGCCAGTCTTCCATGCTGTGTAGTCCACACCTGGAAGGATGTCAGTCCATAGAGAAGCCAGTCTTCCATGCTGTGTAGTCCACACCTGGAAGGATGTCAGTCCATAGAGAAGCCAGTCTTCCATGCTGTGTAGTCCACACCTGGAAGGATGTCAGTCGAGGGAGAAGCCAGTCTTCCATGCTGTGTAGTCCACACCTGGAAGGATGTCAGTCCATAGAGAAGCCAGTCTTCCATGCTGTGTAGTCCACACCTGGAAGGATGTCAGTTAAGGGAGATGCAACTGTTCTTGTCACACTTTTTCCTCTTTCTAAATAAATCTAAAGGATGACACTGGATAGCTTTTATTTAGGTTGCTGTATGAACGATTTTTACCCATATCTTTGACAGGGAGAAACTTCTTCAGCACCTTCAGTATCGGAGACAGTTGAGGCAAGTGAGTAGTGTACATTTGTGACATACCCTGTGGTTGTGGTAGCGGGAAAAGTGGTAGCGGTGGTGGAAGTGGAAGTAGTGGTGGTAGTGGTAGTGATGGTAAGGGTTGTGGTGGTAGCAATAGTTGTGGTAGTAGGAGTGGTGATGGTAGTAGTAGTGGACAGTCCTGAGTAGTAGTAGTAGTAGTAGTAGTTGTTGTTGTTGTTGTTGTTGTAGTACTAGTAGTGGTGGTGGTGGTGGTGGCGGTGGTGGTGGTGGTGGTGGTGGTAGTAGTAGTAGTAGTAGTAGTAGTAGTAGTAGTAATAGTAGTAGTAGTAGTAGTAGTAGTAGTAGTAGTAGTAGTAGTGGTGGTGGTGGTGGTGGTGGGGGGGGGGGTGGGGGGGTGGTGGTGGTGTTGGTGGTGGTGGTAGGGGTAGAGATGGTGATGGTTATATAAGTGGTATTGGTGGTGGTGGTAGTGGTGGTGCTGGTGGTTGGTGGTGATAGTAATAATTGCAGTGGGCTAGTGTTGTAGCAGAAGTAAGGCATAGTAGTGGTTGTGATGGCAGTAGTGGTTGTAGAGGTAGTGATGGTGGTGATGCAAGGAGAAATATTAATATTTGTAGTTGCAGTTGTAGTGGCGATAGCAGTAAGGGAAGTGGACATGGTCGGATGATGATGATGATGATGATGATGATGATGATGATGAGGAGGAGGAGGAGGAGGAGGAGGAGGAGGAGGAGGAGGAGGAGGAGGAGGAGGAGGAGGAGGAGGAGGAGGATGACGACGACGAAATGTCTTACAGCCGTCCTGGCGGCAGATCTGATGACGTCAGAGGCCGCTGAGGCTGCGCGTGCCATGGGATTCCCCAATGACGTCATTGAGAGAGCGATCAGGGCACTCCTGTCTACAAGAGGTGAGCGGCACCAAGTGTGTACGTCCTGTGTGACACAGCGACGACATGCACTTTGGTGCTGATACACGGGCTGTTGGCCACGTCTTTGGCTGTCGTCACAGATGAAGTTGCAATGCGGTTCGGTTCTCTTTCTTTCCAGTTTATTTTATTTGCATTCTGTTCTCTCCATATCAATTTCATTTTTAGATTTTAAACAACTGTATAATTATTTTATTTTTAAACAACAATGAAATTACGAAGGATAAGGACAGGCAGGCTGGAAAAAGTTTGTTTATGGAAAAAAATTGCTTTAAAGATCAATGCCTCGTCAACAGAAAATGAAAATAAAACGCAGTGGTTTTTCTTAAATAACAATGATCCCTTCTCTCTGCCCACATTCCTAGTCCTCGTTGATGTGTTCTGTGGGATTCGATGTGCTTTTGTTAGATTTCTTTTTACCTGTATTACTAGCCCAGGGCAGCTCAGCGTTTGGACCTTCCCCAAACCTCTACCCCCCACCCCCACCTCCCCACCCCACCCCCCACCCTCCCACCTCTGTCATTTTGCATGATCTAAAACGGAAATGCAGGTCTGGGCTTAATGAATAAAAACAAACAAATGAACATCGGGACAGTCGCCAAATAAACAGTAGGAAGCTCACCCAGGCTTTCGACTTTAACTGATACAGTAGAAATACCGTACACGGTTATGGTTCTTCTGCAACACCCCCCTGTGGGTTGGGGCTAAGAAAAGACCCATCGGGTCGCCCTAAGCAATCCCTAAAGGCAAAGAATGAAGGATACTGAGACTTTGCTTCCTCTTTCTCTCGCCAGCTCTAGTGATCGTATGATAGGCCGTAGAGCTTCATTGATTCATTCGTTCTTCATTTCTTTGTTTTTCATTCATTCGTTCTTTAATTTACGCATTGTGCAACACACACGACACTGAGAAGTTCTTTTGCATTCTGTAAAAATAAAGGGGCGTGAAAAAATATTCGCTTTGGTGTTTGATTACTGATACGTGAAAGAGTACTAATCATCACGTCAGATTCCTCAGGAGTACAACACATTGCCCTGCCCTGCTCTGCCCTACCGTAACCTGCCCTGCCCTTCCCTGCCTCACCCTGCCTTGCAGTGCCGTGCAGTGCCCTACCCTGTCCTGCCCTGCCCTGCCCTGCTCTGCCCTACCGTAACCTGCCCTGCCCTTCCCTGCCTCACCCTGCCTTGCCCTGTCTTGGCCTGCCTTGCCGTGCCCTGCCCTACCCTGTCCTATCCTATCCTGCCCTGCCCTGCCCTGCCTCGCCCAGACTTACCGTGCCGTACCGTGCCCTACCCTGCCCTATCTTGCCCTGCCGTGTCTTGCCCTGCCCTATCTTGCCCTGCCCTACCCTACCCTACCCTGCCTTGCCCTGCTCTGCCCTATCTTGCCCTACCCTATCTTGCCCTACCCTTCCCTGCCCTACCATACCCTGCTCTGCCCTGCCTTGCCTTGCCTTGCCTTGCCTTGCCTTGCCTTGCCTTGCCTTGCCTTGCCTTGCCTTGCCTTGCCTTGCCTTGCCTTGCCCTGCCCTACCCTATCCTACCCTACGCTACCCTACTCTACCCTAACCTGCCATGCTCTGCTCTGCTCTGCTCTACTCTACTCTGCTCTGCCCTGCCCTGCCCTGCCCTGCCCTGCCTTGCCTTGCCTTGCCTTGCCTTGCCTTGCCCTACCCTACCCTACCCTACCCTACCCTGCCCTATCATAGCCTGCCCTACCTTACCCTGCCTTGCCTTGCCTTACCTTGCCCTGTCCTGCCCTACCTTACCCTGCCCGGCCCTGCCCTACCCTGCCATACTCTACCCTGCCCTGCCCTACCTTACCCTGCTCTGCTCTGCCCTGCCTTGCCTTGCCCTGTCCTGCCCTGCCTTGCCCTGGCCTACTCTACCCTGCCCTGCCCTGCCATACCCTACCCTACCCTGCCCTGCCTTGCCCTGGCCTACTCTACCCTGCCCTGCCCTATCCTGCCCTGCCTTGTCCTGTCCTGTCCTGCCCTGCTCATTTTGGTATTGTCCTGTCTTGTTCTGTTGTGTTGTGTCTAATTTCATTTCTTTTGCCTTGTCATGATCTCGTTAGTCTTCATGTGCCTCGTCTTACGTCATCTTTCCTCTCTACAGCGGGTCTCCGTGCTGTCACCACGCAAAACCTGGTCAACACCATCCTCTACCTGCAAGCTCGGGGCAGGGACCCGGACAGTCCTGAGCCCTCGGACGACGACAACAGCGACAATGACGACGATTACAATCGTGATGATGACAGAAGGCCGGGGATAGGAGGGGGCGACCCTGATGACAAGGTCATCATACCCCCTCCAACAGAGGGGACGAGGGTCCTTCCCCCGCGAGGGAGGTGGTGAGAGGATCGAGCCAGGGCCCTGGGGATCCTGGGCTCCAGACAGCCCCAGCCCAGCCTCCTCACAGTGGGAACAGACGTCCCAGTAAGTCTCACTTCTACACCGTTTTGCTCTAGTTCTGAAAGCAAAACAGTAGACCCTTCCACCCCCACCCCCTAACCCCCACCCCTTACCCTTAACCCCCATCCCTTACCCCCCACCCCACCCCCACCCCTTAATCCCCACCCCTCGCCCCCACCCCCACCCCCACCCCCTAACCCCCACCCCTTACCCCCCATCCCCACCTCAGCAACCCTCATCCCCTTGTCCTCTTAGAACAATTTTGAGTAGCTCTCATTCCAATCTTCCCATAGTATTTACAAATGATCTTTGCAATTAATAAGAGAGACTTTCATGGCAACAATGCACAGCTATGTAGGGTACTACGACTAAAACTTTTGCTATATGCTTTAACACTATGTAATTTTGTTGTGTTAAACTGGGGGGGGGGGGGGGGGGTTGTTTTTGTTATTTGTGTATTTGTTTGTTTGTAAATAATTTGTATTTTTGTCATTTTATGTAATGAAATATTGTTTTGAAGAGATATGACAGTGCAACTATACAACGCACCTGTCAAGATGTGTACATTTGTATACAAGCCCCACGTACCGAGCCACCATCCACCACTGAGAAAATGCAACAAATCTGAGAGAAAAAAGAGCGAATGACGATATATATGTAGCTGTCATCGTTACCTCAATCCAAATGTTGTACACGTTCAGCAGTCGAATCCTGAAAAAAGGGTTGAGTTGAGCATCAGCACACACCAGAGTTTGAAGTAGAAATATTTGCCATTTCCTTCTTGATTAAGCTGAGGCGAATACTGTTTTGTTAACTTTGAATGACCGGCGGTAATGTTATGTAGAATAACTTGGCGAAGCGCACAATACATAGCATAGCATAACACGCATTAGCATAGCATAGCATAGCGTAGCTTAGCATGGCATGGCATGGCATGAAATAGCAATGCATAGCATGGTATGGCATACTATAGCATAGCATAACAACATAGCATAGCATGGAATGGCATAACACAGCATAGCATAGTGTAGCATACCATAGCTTAGCATGGAATGGCATAGCACAGCATAGCATAGCATAGCACAGCATAGCATAGCATAGCATAGCATAGCATAGCATAGCGTAGCATAGCATAGCTTAGAATGGTATGACATAGCATAGCATAGTGTAGCATAGCATAGCGTAACATATTATATCATGATATAGCATAGAATAGCATAGCATAGTGTAGCATAGCGTAGCATAGCATGGTATGGCATAGCATAGCATAGTGTAGCATAGCATACCTTAGCATAGCATAGCATAGCAAAGCATGGTATGGCATAGCATAATGTCAAGGGCTCGGCAACAAACTTCCGCGTGGGAAAGTTCTATGTTCCCCACGTATGTTTTCTGGTTGGATTGTAGGACTAGAAAACAAGAATTTATCTTTCTCTCAAGAATTCATGTGTGTCTTCAGGGCTTTGCATAATACCGTAGGTGGTTCTTAGATCCTGTGCAAAATTGATACAACAATGTACGAGCGCGCATTTCTATAAACCGCAGACGATTACCTCGAATATTTCATCTACATGTATAGCAAAAGTAGTCATTGAAAGTACGTAGGCACACAAAGCACTAGACCAGATGAAGGCACTAGAAGTCATATTAAAAATGGTTCCACAGAGCAAATATTTATTTGCTTCATGTTTCCTATCCTCCCATTCAAGTGCAACATAGCCCTTCTTGTTCTGCTTCATCCTCTGATACCGCTTACCGCCCAGCACAAGCTGTCCACCTCCGCTACATGAACCAGAGTCAGCGAGAGGCCTCCTTCGCCCAGTGGCCTGACACTCACGCCCATAGTCCGCGAGAGCTGGCCGTGGCTGGCTTCTTCTTCACGGGTAAGTGAACAGTGACGAACCAACAACAAAAAATCGTTGTCCAAGCAATCTGTTCCTGTGGTTTTGATAGTACAGACAATTTCTCTAAGACTGCTCTTCTTCGTCGACTACTTAGTGAATCGTTGGTATAAATGCAGTGTGTTGATAACCGAAAATTTTTCCTTTGGTGTCTTACACTCAACAGTAAATTTACATGCATGTGGATTTTTCCATTTGGCAGTTCAAGGCTGGAGGTTTTTCAAGGGTGAAATCACTCTGTCACCGTTAAATGTTTAAGTCCACTGGAAAAATATTAGCAAGGCTGTGAATGTGTTAACGTAGTACGAACTCTCTTGTAAGCATTGGTCTTGTGCACCAGAAGTTTGGTGCATGGTTAAACAGGGAATTACCAAATGCTTTCAACCATCGTTAAATACAAGCGCATGCCGCCGAAAACTGTTTTCGCATTCAGGTGCTGGGAACCGCGTACGGTGCTATTGCTGCGGCCTGGAACTGACAGACTCGAACCCGGATTACACACCTCTCGAAGAACATACGCGATGGAGGTCTACGTGTGGCTTCTTGCGTACCTCATTTGGGGACGATTTCATCGCCGAAACCTTGCGTCAGATAACCTTGAGGCTGAATGTAAGTCCGTATTCAGTCAATACATATTATCGTGAAGACTTAGTGGTTTACTCAATGGGTGTCGTACTACATTATGTACTGGCGGAAAACAAGTCAACAAATTCACCGACCTACAAATCTCTTTACATTTCTTTTATCTGATTTGAACTTAATTTACCGCCAGAATCGTGGATTGTTTACACAGTAGGCAGCGGGTAAATCTGTATTCATTCAACACGAATTCTCGTGAAGCTATGGTAGCATACTCCACATGTATCGTGAATTGTATTTAAATTGGAGTATCCAAACCATACAAAGATCATTCATCCATCCATGTACTCATTCTAGTTTTGAACTTGCCTGCTCCCAGTTAATGTATTACTTGGATCCATAAACAGGTCATCTACATAATGGTTGTAAGATAAAGATCAAACCTTCTCGAATCGGTCATAATGTACACTTCTGTGGAGGGCGTCATGCACCTGA
Source organism: Theodoxus fluviatilis (assembly GCA_034096865.1). Classification (NCBI taxonomy): domain Eukaryota; kingdom Metazoa; phylum Mollusca; class Gastropoda; order Cycloneritida; family Neritidae; genus Theodoxus; species Theodoxus fluviatilis. The sequence continues at coordinate 46,871 of JAWQFJ010000565.1, forward strand.
CTTTCCCATTACAATGATACCCTTAAGCCATTTTGGCCAAATTCTTACCCCTATGTTTGGGAATTCACTAGACGAAAACTCACTCTTGTAGGAGTTGCGAAAGTAGTGAAGGAACCCAGAAGTGGGAGCCCTTAAGTAGCCTAAGACAAAGAGAGCGATGGCCACTCGCTTTCTACTGTAAGGCTTCCTCACAGGTGGCAAGTTTTTCTCTAGACAGGACAGAAAAGTTTCTTTGCCTAGGGCAAAACGGCTAAATGAGACCTTAGGAACGGAAATAAACACACCAAAAAACCCGCATCAACCAGAAAGCAAACCCTGGACACCCTCCTGGTAGGTGCCAAATTTACCTCTTGACCACTGGTGCATGTGTTGGAAACAGTGTATTGATAGATGTGATTCCAACTTTTCCAGTACCAATTTGCTACTGATGTTTAAGTGGTACCGGTATCCCCTTTGATTACGAACTCCCCAACCAAACAACTCCCCACATATATAAAAAGATGATGTTGCGTAAAATGACATCCTAGGTCCGTTATTAACATTGCGTTTGGTCCGCTCACCTCTTGTAGACAGGAGTGCCCTGATCGTTCTCTCAATGACGTCATTGGGGAATCCCATGGCACGCGCAGCCTCAGCGGCCTCTGACGTCATCAGATCTGCTGCAAGACAAGTCATCGTCGTCGTCGTCATCATCATCATCATCATCATCATCATCATCTTCTTCTTCTTCTTCTTCTTCGTCGTCGTCGTCGTCGTCGTCACCATCATCACTGTAATCGTCGTCATCGTCATCATTACGATTGTCTTCGTCGTCGTCATCATCGCCATTGTAATTGTCGTTATCATCATTATCATCATCATCATCATCATCATCATCATCATCATCATCATCATCATCATCATCATCATCATCATCATCATCATCGTCATCGTCATCATCATCGTCGTAATCATCATCATCATCATCATCATCATCATCATCATCATCATCATCATCATCATCATCATCATCATCATCATCATCATCATCATCATCATCATCATCATCACAGCACGACCATCACCACTACTGCTATTGCCACTACTACAGCAATTACTCATGATTACCAACATTACTTCTTTAACCAACACAACTATACTATCTCTGCTACCACCATTACCAACACAACCATTGCTTTGAGTTCCTGCTGCTACAATCACTAGCCCACTACAACCATTACCATCACTTCCACCACTTCTACCACGATTACTAATCCTACCGTCACCGTTACTCTTGCTACTACCACCATACTACCCCCAGTCCATCCCACCCCTCACCCCACCCCCACTACTACTACTATTACTACTATTACTACTACTACACTTTGTTTTCCTTAACAAACTTTCTAGCTTGTCTATCTTTATCCTTCGTAATTTCACGTGGTTCAAAAACAATAAAATGTTGATGTTTTAAGTAACAAAATGAAATTGCTATGAAATGAACAGAACACAAATACACTGAACAGAAACAATAGAACCGAACCGCATTGCAACTTCATCTGTGACGACAGCCAAAGACGTGGCCAACAGCCCGTGTATCGGCACCGAAGTGCATTTCATCGCTGTGTCACACAGGACGTACACACTTGGTGCCGCTCACTGTTACCAATAGAATGTGCGGAATGGTGTGTGCACGTGATTAGGTTTTGACTGTGATTATTTTTTGCACGAGTTGGTGACATAGTGACAGAGGAGTGTTCAAGGGTGAGCGAATGTTTGGATTGAATGTATATGTGTCGAGTGAAAGCCGTGTGCGACACTGGAGCGAATGAACCCCAAGGGGATGGGTGAGTGCTGATTTTATCTGGTATCATTCTACTTTGTAAATACCGCGGCTGTATGATGATTGATAGTGAAGGAACGGATGAGTGAGCTTGTGTTGTTTTCAGGGTTCTTTGGATAGCAGAGGCTAGGAGCTTTACGGGCGGGGGCCTGTGAGAAAGCTGTCGGCGGGGGACCGAGGAGCGCGGGCCGCGAGAGTGTCGGCGGGGGGGCCGCTTTAGCGTCTGTAGACCGAGTGTCGGCGGGGGCCGCACTTTAGCACCTGTGAGCCCTGGTGTGGGACGGGGCTGTTGAGTGATTGTGCCAAATACACTCATTTATATATCTGTGCAGGTGTTCGTGTTTTCTTGTTTATTTTCATTGAGCGGGCTAGGCTACCCGAGGCCCAGTTAGCCGGTCCGTAACAATGTTGTCTTCCCACCTCTTTCTCTGCCTGCCTCTCCTTCTCCCACCTGGTACGGTACTTTGCAGGATGGTCTTGGCCAGCCCACTGTCTCTTGACACGTGACCGTACCACTTCATCTTTCTGCTTTTCACGATTGAGAGCAGGTCTTCGTACTGTCCAATTGCTCTCCTGATCCTGTTGCTGACTTCCTCATTTGTGACATGGTCTTTATATGAGATGTTCAGAATCTTGCGGAAGCATCTCATTTCCAGGGCTTGTATCCGTCTCTGTAGTTCAGATGTGAGTGTCCAGGACTCGCATGCATACAAGAATACGGAGATGGCCAGCGTGCGCATGAGCCTGATCTTCGACGCGAGAGTGATATTTCTGTCACGCCATATTGGCTTCAACTTTGCCAATGCTGCTGTTTGTGCTATTCTGGACAGTATCTCTGGTTTGGACCCTTCATCAGTCACGATAGATCCCAGGTATTTGAAGTTGTTCACAGCTTCCAGTTTTTGGCCCTTCACTTTGATTTCCATTTTGAAGCCCCGAGGATTGTTCGTCATCACCTTGGTCTTCTTGGCGCTGATCTCCATGTTATGTGCCTGTGAGGTCTTGTCCAGGTGCTCGACAAGACTAGTCAGCTCCTCTTCACTTCCTGCTAATCCATCAATGTCATCAGCAAAACGTAAGTTGGTGATCTTTCTGCCACAGATGCTGATTGATCCTTCGTGGTCTGATAGGGCATCAGTCATTATCCTTTCGAAGAAGAGGTTGAAGAGTGTGGGGGAGAGTAGACAGCCCTGTCTGACTCCGACCGTTGTCCTGAACCATTCGCCTGTGGTACCATTGAACAGGACTGCGCTGGTCGCTCTGTCATAGAGATGTTCGAAGACTTTGATGATCTTGGAGCTGATGTTGTAGCTTCTCATTGTGGCCCACAGCGCAGCATGCCAGACTCTGTCAAATGCTTTCTTAAAGTCTATAAAGACATGGTACAGATCTTGTTGGTGTTGTAGATGTTTCTCACACAGGACTCTCAGATTGAAGATCTGTTCGGTGGTGCTCCTACCTGGTCTGAAACCTGCCTGCTCTTCAGCAATGATTTTCTCTGCCTGAGGTTTTAATCTGTTCAGCAGTACTTTCAGCATGACCTTGCTGGGATGGCTGATGAGGCTGATTGTGCGGTAGTTCTGGCACATTTGCAGGTTTCCTTTCTTGGGCAATGTAATCACTAGGGACTGTGTCCACGGGGTTGGCCAAACTCCCGTCTGCCAGATCTTATTGCAGATCTTTGTGAGTGCATCGATCATTGCGTCGCCTCCTGCCTGGATGAGTTCCCCTGGAATGTTGTCAACCCCAGCTGACTTCCCTTCTTGAGGGACTTAACCGCTGTCTCCACCTCTTCTCGAAGAATTGAGTAGTTGTCTTCCTCGGTAGTCTGAGGACAGTTCAGTACTTTATGATCTCCTTTGGTGTCATAGTTGTACAGCTCAGAGCAGTACTCAGTCCAGCGTTTCATGATTTCGCGTTCTTCTGTGAGACAAATCCCGCTCTTGTCTTGTATGGTGTTGACCCGCCCTTGTTTGGTCGCTGTAAGGTCTTTGACTATCTGGTATGCTTTCTTGGTGTTATTCTTCTGGAGGTTCTCCTCAACTGCATCACATTGCTGTTTGATCCACTCCTCCTTGGCACTTTTCATGGCCTTCTTGACCCTGTTGTTGGCCTCTCTGTACTTACTTGCTCCATCTGCTGTACCCTTATTTTTCTTCAGTTCCCTTCTCTCATCACACATGTTCAAAATTTTTGCAGTGACGCATGGTTTCTTTGTTGGGTGGCGTTTTCCTAATAACTGCCCGGCTGTCTCTATCACTGCCTCATTGAAGATGTTGGTCACTGTGCCCACCGTTTAACATCAGGATGGAGGTGATAAATGTGTTACTGATGCCAAGAGAGTCAAGATCAGAGGAAGAGAAAAAGAGAAAATGTTACAACAGGTACATGGAACATCAGAACGTTGCATGCAGAAGAGAAAATCGAAGAGCTTACGCATGAGATGGCAAGATACCGATGGAACATTCTCGGACTTTGTGAGGTGAGATGGACAAACTTTGGGGAAACGTCAACCCATGAAGGGCACAAGCTGTCTTACAGCGGTAGAAACGATAGAAAATAACATGCAATACTTAAAAAATATCCCTTGTCTTTTGCCCGCATTCTTTGTCCTCGTTGATGTGTTCTGTTGCATTTGATGTGGGTTTTTTTAATAACTGTACTATAAGCCCAGAGTAACTCGAAGTATGGGACCTTTCCCAAACCTCTACTCCCCTACCTCTGTCTTTTTACATGATCTAAAATGGGCTGCTACAAGAATATTCCCCTTCAAACTTTAACGCTCAAGTTTTCGGAAATGCAGATATGTAGATATGCAAAAATGAGATGATTGTATACTCACAGGCAAAAGACACGCAATCAAAACAGAAGGGTTTGAGGCATGTAAATTATTAAGGCCAATTTCATGTAACAAACAGTAGCACAAATAAAAACGAATTCATTCGATACATTGCTTAACATTACAGTTTAGAAAATCGAAAAGAATGAGTCAGTACCGAGAACCAATTTCAGTCAAATGCACTTGGAAAGTCAATAGCGTGTTGAACCACCATGGGCATTAATCACCGCCCTGCATCTCCGGTGCATGGAGCTTACCAGGTTGTTCGACTGCCTTTGAGGGACCTGGGGTCACACTCTGGCAACGGCTGCACGCAAGTCCGCCTGTGTACGAGGTCTGGGCACGAGGGCATTCATCCTTCTCTGGAGAGCGTCCCAAAAGTGTTCTATTGGGTTTATATCATGTGATCTGGCGGGATGAGGCAGAAGGTTGATGTTGATCTGACGCAGGAATGCCTGTGTAACACGTGCTGTGTGAGGACGGGCATTATCCTGCTGGAACAGGAAGTTTTGGTGCCTCTGAAAAAATGGCACCACATGAGGCTGGAGAACCTGGGCGATGTACCGGGCAGCATTGACACCATTTCCACGACCATGACGCACATTCTGAAAGATTATAGGGCCAACTCGCTGATTCAGACCAATGGCGCCCCACACCATGATGCTTGCACCTCTCCATCGGTCGTAATGTTCAATGTTGGCATCAGCAAAGCGTTCTCCGGGTCTTCTCCAGATCTTGACACGGCCATCGACGTTGTCCACGCAAAATCGCTTCTCGTCAGTGAAAAGGATCCTCCTCCAGTCCCGAAGACGCCAGTTGAGGTGATTCTGAGCCCAGGCCAGACGGTAGCGGCGATGGTGAAGAGTGAGGGGAGGACGCCGTGCTGGAATGCGGTTCTCAAGGTTTGCAACAGTCAGTCTTCTGCGTACTGTTCTTTCACTTATTGGCCTCCCGTGCACACCTGGAATGTTTCTGGCTGAATTGGCGCCAGTTTCATGCGGGTCAAGTAGGTGCCAGCGGCTCAATAGGCGATCTTGAGCTGCTGTTGTAACCCTTGGTCTGCCGCTCCTGGGTAGGTGACGTGTGGTGTTGGTGGCAAGGAAACGGTGCCGAAGACGATGAATTGTTGTGACATGCACACCAAATGCAGTTGCAACCTGCAGCGGCGTCTCACCAGCATCAAGACGCCCTATGGCTTATTGACGATGTTCTTCTGACAACCTCGGCATTGCTACTGTGAAGAAAAAACGCTAGCGCTGGGGTGTTTGTGAGCATGTAATGGCCAGACTGAGTGCACTGAACAGTATGCGCAGCATATCCAGCTTCTGCACATGCAGTGCGTGCTCCCCGCGGAGGTCACGGACCCTTGAGAAGACCCCCTATGTTCACCGCCTAGGCCCCCACTAGCACATTATTGAACATGCTGGCAAGCAAGAGAAGCACGTGCTGAATATGATGATAACATCTTCTTATTGTATTCAAGGTCAGCCAGCGTGTCGTGCGCAAATGAATTTATTGTGTTACTTTTGCCTGTGGGTTTACATATGCATGTATATCGGCTTAATCGCCAAAGAAACTGTAGGAAGTGCACCCAGGTTTTGACTTTCGATTGCTAGTAGAAATACCGTACAAGGTTACGGCTCATCTGCAACACCCCCCTGTAGGTTGAGGGTAAGAATAGACCCATCGTGTCTCTCCGAGGCGATTCCTACAAAACGAATAAATATGGAAAGTGAGAATTGACTATCTCCTACTCAAACCAGCTCCGCTGATATTGTAGTCAATGGCCTTACATAGCACACAATCCTGAGAGGCCGTACAAGCCTCATTCATTCATTTGGTTTCACTCATTCAATCGTTTTCCGTTCATTTATTTGTGCATGCATGCATTGTTCAACATCTACGACACTGAGAAGAGAATTTGCACTCTACGAGTATTAAATAACGGATCATTTCAAATTAATTCGTTTGGTGTTTGACTACTAACACATGAACAATTGTTTATCACGTCGAATTCCTAAGGAATACAAAACAGAGTCCACTCCTGTTCTACCCTGAATTGTTCTTTCCGGTCCTGCCCTGCCCTGCCCTGTCCTGTCCTGTTCTACCCTGTCCTGCCCTGTCTTGTTCCGTCCTGCCCTGCCCTGCCATGTTCTCTCCTGCCCAGTTCTGCCCTGCCCTGTCCTGTCCTGCCCTGCCCTGCCCTGCCTGTCCTGTCCTGTCCTGTCTTGTTCCGCCCTGCCCTGCCCTGTCCTGTCCTGTCCTGTCCTGTCCTGTCCTGTCTTGTTCCGTCCTGCCCTGTCCTATTTTGTCCATTCCGGTCATGTACTCTCTGTCCCCCTTTTTTGTCATTTCGTGTTCCTATCTCCTGTCCTCTCCTGTTGTGCCCTTTTCTGTCCCATCCTGTTTTGTATTGTCCTGTCCCGTCCTGTTTTGTATTGTCCTGTCCTGTCCTGTTTTGTATTGTCTTGTCCCGTCCGTTTTGTATTGTCCTGTCCTGTCCTGTTTTGTATTGTCCTGTTCCATCTTGTTTTGTATTGTCTTGTCCCGTCCTGTTTTGTATTGTCTTGTCCCGTCCTGTTTTGTATTGTCCTGTCCTGTCCTGTTTTGTATTGTCCTGTCCCGTCCTGTTTTGTATTGTCCTGTCCTGTCCTGTTTTGTATTGTCCTGTCCATCCTGTTTTGTATTGTATTGTCCCGTCCTGTTTTGTATTGTCTTGTCCTGTCCTGTTTTGTATTGTCCTGTCCTGTCCTGTTTTGTATTGTCCTGTCCTGTCCTGTTTTGCATTGTCCTGTTCCATCCTGTTTTGTATTGTCTTGTCCCGTCCTGTTTTGTATTGTCCTGTTCCATCCTGTTTTGTATTGTCTTGACCCGTCCTGTTTTGTATTGTCTTGTCCCGTCCTGTTTTGAATTGTCCTGCCCAGTCCTGTTATGTATTGTCCTGTCCTGTCCTGTTTTGTATTGTCCTGTTCCATCCTGTTTTGTATTGTCCTGTCCTGTCCTGTTTTGTATTGTCCTGTTCCATCCTGTTTTGTATTGTCTTGTCCCGTCCTGTTTTGTATTGTCTTGTCCCGTCCTGTTTTGTATTGTCCTGTCCTGTCCTGTTTTGTATTGTCTTGTCCCGTCCTGTTTTGTATTGTCCTGTTCCATCCTGTTTTGTATTGTCTTGTGCCGTCCTGTTTTGTATTGTATTATCCTGTCCTGTTTTGTATTGTCTTGTCCTGTTTTGTATTGTATTGTCCTGTCCTGTTTTGTATTGTATTGTCCTGTCCTGTTTTGTATTGTCCTGTTCCATCCTGTTTTGTATTGTCCTGTTCCATCCTGTTTTGTATTGTCTTGTCCCGTCCTGTTTTGTATTGTCTTGTCCTGTCCTGTTTTGTATTGTCTTGTCCTGTTTTGTATTGTATTGTTCTGTCCTGTTTTGTATTGTCCTGTCCTATCCTGCTTTGTATTGTCCTGTCCTGTCCTGTTTTGTATTGTCCTGTCCTGTTTTGTATTGTCCTGTCTTGTGCTGGGGTGTATTGTCCTGTTCCATCCTGTTTTGTATTGTCTGGTCCTGTCCTGTTTTGTATTGTCTTGTCCTGTTTTGTATTGTATTGTCCTGTCCTGTTTTGTATTGAATTGTCCTGTCCTGTTTTGTATTGTCCTGTCCCGTCCTGTTTTGTATTGTCCTGTCCTGTCCTGTTTTGTATTGTCCTGTTCCATCCTGTTTTGTATTGTCTTGTCCCGTCCTGTTTTGTATTGTATTGTCCTGTCCTATTTTGTATTGTCTTGTTCCGTCCTGTTTTGTATTGTATTGTCCTGTCCTGTTTTGTATTGTCTTGTCCCGTCCTGTTTTGTATTGTCCTGTCCTGTCCTGTTTTGTATTGTCCTGTCCTGTCCTGTTTTGTATTGTATTGTCCCGTCCTGTCTTGTACTGTTTTGTATTGTCCTGTCTTGTCCTGTTCCGTTGTGCGGTTGTAATCCTTTTGCCTTGTCTTGTTTTCCTTCGTTTTCATCTGCCTTGTCTTACGTCATCTTTCATCTCTACAGCGGGTCGCCGTGCTGTCACCACGCAAAACCGGGCCAACTCCTTCCTCTACCTGCAAGCTCGGGGCAGGGATCCGGACAGTCCTGAGAACTCGGACGATGACAACAGCGACAATGACGATGATGACAATCGTGATGATGACAGAAGCCCAGGGATAGCAGAGGGAGACTCTGATGACAACACCCCACCCCAAGGTCATCATACCCCCTCCAACAGCGGGGACGAGGGTCCTTCCCCCGCGAGGGAGGTGGTGAGAGGATCGAGTCAGGGTCCTGGGGGTCCTGGGCTCCAGACAGCCCCAGCCCAGCCTCCTCACAGTGGGAACAGACGTCCCAGTAAGTCTCCCTTCTACAGTGTTTGCTCTAGTTCAGACATCAAAGACGATATGTGTGCAGCTGGCTTCAATCCAAATGTCGTACAAGTTCAGGAATAGAAATCTGAAAGAAAGGTTTGAGTTGAGTTTCAGCACACATCAGTCTTGGAAATAGGAGAATTTACATTACCTTCAAGATTAATCTGAGATAATACACGACCTGCCATAATGTTACATAAGTTAACTTAGCATAGCACACAATACACAGCACAGCATAACATACAGTATTTAGCATAGCGAAGCGCAGCATAGCACAGCACAGAACAGGAGGACAAGAAATTTCATGAGAAGCGAGACGACTGACGGTCTTCAGAGAAAGATCCCCCCGTCTTTAAGTGTTTCGGCCCTGTCTTCCTGACACTTTCGGGGGGGATAGGGGGCACACCTGGGTCATAGTCCCAGGTGCCCGTCAGTCGTCAGGTACACTGTGCGATGGTCTGCCTCGCCTTAGCTCAGACTGGAAATATGGGAAAAAAGGGAGCTCCTCCACCTAACATGTCCTTTATACTGCGTGGACTGTCCCCTGGTTGCCCTCTGATGCACTGCATTCTCCCAGGTTTCTATTCAGTCAAATTCAGCAGGATGCCCTCTCTGCTGCCTCACCCATGGTCCTCAAGAACTTCGTACTCTGCCTCTTGGGGAGGCCGAGCTGTCTGTAGACTTTGAATGCGGAGTACCCCACGAAGCCTCTTGCTCCAATCTCTGCTGCCAACACTGTGGTCTTGACTCCCTGTGTGCCTAGGTGCTTGGCGAGTGGCTCGTATTTGGCAAATTTCACTTGGTGCCACTCGTCCATGGTGAACTCCATTGGAACTGTTAGTTCTAGAAGTATCATGGACCTCGCTTTCGTTGAAAGTAGCACAATGTCAGGTCGCTGGCCTGTCTCCTTATCTGTTTTGGGTACTCATGCCTGTTTCCTCCTAGGTCCATGGCTAACGTCCGGTCCTGCGCGACGTCCAACATGCTGGGAGGTCTGTTTCCTCCTTGGACAGCCCAGGACTTTCTCCCTTCTTTGACAAAGTTTGGCTGGCGCTTGACTGCTGGCTCGGTTTTGTTGGCTATCTCAATGGTTGCCTCGGCTGCCTCTGCCATGTGGTGGAGCACTTTATTGTGGCGCCATGTGTAGCGGCCAAGGGCCACTGGACAACATGCCAACGTGTGGTTCAGGGTCTGCCTCTTACCATAGAGGAGACAGCTGGGATCATCAGTCTTCCCCCATCGGACTAGATTTGCGTTTGTTGGGAAAAGATCATAGGTCCCTCGGATGATAAATGCCAGTCGAAGGGGGGCTATGAGCCACATGTCATTCCAAGACAGCGTGCCTTGCATGACTGGCTCTCAGATTGTCCATTGACCTTGCTGGGCTTGTTGCACGGCGAATGCAACCCTCTTAGTTTCCTCCAAAGCATGAATTTCCTGATGATGAGTTCTCGTTTTTCCGTCATCGGCCTATTTTCCATCACGAACAGGCTCATGAACAAGACCCGTTGTACTACTCTCCCTTCTTCACCAATGTCGTTGTTACCTCAGATGTTTATCGACTTTTTTGTGTCCAAGATGTCAGATATTCGAAGCAGCGTTGACATGTCTGTTGATGCAGGTGCGCCTGTTAGTGATCATCCAGTATCCTTCAGGGGTACTCCCCTCCTTCAGTTCAGCCCGGTTGAGGCTAGTGCGGTCCTCAAGACCATCCGCAGTATGAACCCTACCTCCTGTGACCTTGACCCTGTTCCCACACCCCTCTCTGTTGAGTGCATTGATGAGATCCTACCTGTCCTGACACAGATGATCAATGATTGCTTCCAGACTGGCACCTTCCCTAGTGTTTTCAAGCAGGCTAAAGTTAAACCACTCTTGAAGAAGCAGGACCTAGATCCAAACAAACTTAGTAATTATAGGCCAGTCTCCAATCTTTCTTTTCTGTCAAAATTGTTAGAGAAGTTAGCTTTGCAGCAGCCGCTGGAGCACGTGTACCAGTATGACCTCTTGGCCCGTTTTCAATCCGCGTACCGTGCTCATCATTCCACCGAAACAGCTCTGCTCCATGTTTTAAACGATATTTCTCGTTGCTTCTGACAATTCCAAAGTTTATCTTCTTACTCTGTTGGACTTGAGTGCCGCGTTCGACACAATAGACCATGGAATTCTTCTCACCCGTCTTAGAAACATTTTTGGAATAGGGAAATTAGCACTCTCTTTCCTGTATTCATATCTCTAAGAACGTAGACAGACTGTTTCTATCTCGGGTTTTGCTTGAAGCTTCTGATCCTACACCTCTCAAGTATGGAGTCCCTCAGGGCTCTGTTCTGGGTCCTCTGCTGTTTCTACTGTACACCTAACCACTCTCCAATGTAATTGACAGTCATTCAGTCTCTCACAGTCAATTTGCTGTTGATACCCAGCTCTACAACTCCTCCCATCCCAGTCAAATCCACTCTCTTCTTTCTACCAGCGAACACTGTATCTCTGACGTGAAACGGTGGATGACCCGGAACAAACTCCAACTCAGTGACTCAAAAACTGAAGCACTCCTGGTGGGCGGCGGAGGCACATCGGATCAGGCCCTCAAACTAACCATTGGTCACAGTGACATCGTCTTCTTTCAATCTGTTAGAAATGTAGGCGTCATGTTTGACGATGATCAGTCAATGAGATTTCATGTCAACAAAGTCTGTCAGCATATTATGAGCTAAGGAAAATTAGTACCATTTGTCATTATCTTTCTCAGCAGGCAACAAAAACGCTCATCACATCACTTGTTCTGTCTCGTCTAGACTATGGAAACTCTCTTCTCGCTGGCATCCCCGACACTCTGCTAAACAAACTCCAGAAAGTTCAGAATTGTGCTGCTAGGCTAGTTTTTCGATGTCCCAAGCGTACCCATGTCTCATCACTCCTACATACACTTCACTGGCTTCCCATCTCTCAGAGAATAGATTATAAACTTGCTACTTTTTGCTTCAAAGCCATCGACAACACCGCACCACACTCTCTTAAAGAAATTCTTACAGTCTACACGCCCTCCAGATCTCTACGCTCAGCTGCTGACTCTAGAATACTTAAGATCCCACGCCGTAATAAGAAAACTCAAGGACAGCGTGCCTTCTCCTATATTGGACCTGTAACCTGGAATAGTCTCCCTCTCTCAGTCCGTTATTCCGACACTCTGCCCCAATTTAAAAGTGCTCTAAAGACCCACCTCTTCCGATCCGCCTTTCCCTCTGAGCTGCTTCGCCTTACCTGACCTGTGCTGCAAGTTATGTGTACATTGTATAGTTTGTTCTATTGGATCTTATTGTTTTTTGTTTATGTGTGTAATGTGTGAGTTTTTGTAGGAATGTGGTGTTGAGTGGTTGTATGAGTGTTGATTCTTTGGATTGTAAACGCCATGAGCTTGCCTGTCAAAGGAAGGTATGTGCGATGAATAAACTATTATTATTATTATTAGACCACCGCAGGGTGCCCTCGCAGGATCCCAGTCCCTGTCTTCCTGTTTGAATGTGGCCGAGGACTTCCTTTGTCTTGAGATCCTCAATGGCCGCGTCTGCCGCCTTCTGGGCGCTCCATTTCCGACCAGATTTTAGGGTTGGAACTGTCGACCGGATAACATACATGTGCAGTAAAGCTTAACATAACACAACATAGCATAGCAAATTACCAAATATATCCCCAAATCAACTAAAACAGTGTCTCATTTCATTGGTAAAATACATCACATCATAAACAACCAAAGACAGACAAAAATGTATCACCAAGTGCTGGTAACAACAAATCACACGGGAAAGCAATGAAGGACAACTATTAGGAGTACGAACTGTTTCTGTTCATCTAATTATGACTTATACCTTACTTTGAGTTCAGATTTGTTAGTGGTCTGTATGACACATTCTCTCTCTCTCTCTCTCTCTCTCTCTCTCTCTCTTTCTCTCTCTCGTCTCTCTCTCTCTCTCTCTCTCTCTCTCTCTCTGTCTCTCTCTCTCTCTCTCTCTCTCTCTCTCTCTCGCTCGCTCGCTCTCTCTGTGTGTCTCTCTCTCAGTCTTTCTCTCACTCTCTCTGTCTCTCTCTCTCTCTCTGTCTCTCTCTCAGTCTTTCTCTCACTCTCTCTGTCTCTCTCTCACTCTTTCTCTCACTCTCTCACTCTCTCTGTCTCTCTGTCTCTCTTTCTCTGTATGTCTGTCTGTCTCTCTCTCTGTCTCTCTCTCTCTTTCTCTCTCTCTCTCTCTCTCTCTATATATATATATAATATATAATATATACTATGATATTATATATATATCTTTCTCTCTCTCTCTATGCGTGCACCAAAATTCCTCAGTCTGTGGGTGTGCTGGGGCTTTCAATTTTTGTGTCATGTCTTTACTAATCACAGTGGGGTTACTGAACTCGACTCTACGAGTTCTTGCTGTTATTTGCAATGGCTTCATTTCTTTTCACAGACAGGGAATCCCAACAGACATTGCGGGAGCTGGAACAGGAGAACCAGGAGCTGAGAGAGAGACGTCGGTGCAAGATCTGTCTGGACAATGATGTCAGCATCCTGTTCCTGCCCTGTGGCCACCTGGTGTGCTGTGCCGAGTGCGCCCCCGCTCTCCGACGTTGTCCCATGTGTAGGAAGCGCATCACAGGCACCGTCCACATCCACCTCTTTGCGCTTCCCCCTGACAACAACACACGCTGATGTGTATTCAGCGGCAACAAACATACATGCACGTATACACACACACACACACGCTGATGTGTATTCAGCGGCAACAAACATACATGCACGTATACACACACACACACACACACACGCGCGCACGCACACACGCTGATGTGTATTCAGTGATACAAGTGCATATATACATGCACATGTATACATGCATGCACGCATAAACACTCGTACACGAATACATATGCACACACAAACACTAATGCACTCTATACATACACCTCTTCACTTACACTGATACACATATACACAACACTCACACACGCATACACGCACATCACTCACACACACACACACACACACACACACACACACACACACACGCACACACACTATCACACTCACACACACACACACATACACATGCACACATCACTCACACACACACACACACACACACACACACACACACACACACACACACACACTCACACACACATACTCACACCTCCCTAAACTGGTCAACGAGGATTTCATCCTGCTCTCTGCTCCTGTGAAGACATATCACCAGACACAATCCGTGTGCCCTCAGATCATCTGACCTCTGCTGGGCACGGATTTAGAGCAGGAAAGATGGCGAAACTGGGTTCGCAATGGACAACACCTTCCTGTAGGTCACAACTGAGTAGCACACTTTTCCATAACCGTTTTCGGCTATGGGAACTGCTGAAAAAGTTAGCCTCCTTGCTGTCTTAGAGGCCCCACTTCGAATTAATGTACATGTATGTGTAATTCCTTCCGGGTATGCAGTGACTAATGCAGTGTGACTGTGACTTTCCTCAATGCAGATAGTACCTAAGTTTACGTGTAATAATCCCCTTCCTATAAACAGCTGCGCATAGCGTGTGTGCTTCATCTCTATCCATGTTGCGTGCAGGCAAGTTGATGGCTATCACATCAAAAGACACTGGCTTTTGCGAAGATGTATTTTATCTCGCCTCCATCCCACGTATCTCTATTGTAACACAAGAAGAGGTGTGCACGTGGAACCTTTGTTCAAATGTTGATGAAGATTTCTTGAAAACAGAATGTGTACAGACAGCCTGACAATAGTTTTCCACACAGCGAGGAGGAAAAGCAAAACTGTCTGCACACGATGTAGACTCTGTCCTTGGCTTTCTACAGTATGTGGCTGTTTTGGAAAATGGCAGTGGTGCAACCATGTGATGAAGGGACAAACTGCGCCTTTGTATGGACACAAATATATTTCCTGACATGTGACACCATGTGGAAAGGATTCTGCATGTGCTAGAGGAACAAAACCATATCGCACTCTGTGTCATGAGTGGCTGGATTCACACACGAAATATGGAGAATTGCAAGAATACTAAGCAGCAATGGTTGAACGATGTCAACCTTTTTTCTTTTTCTTTTTTTTTGGGGGGGGGGGGGGGGGGGGGGGTCATGAATGATTTGGTGAATAGGTGAGAAAGTCTTCCGGAATTAATGAGTCATGAGTCAGACGCCTTGTATTGTATGTTTCCACCAAGAGTTCAGTGTACTCACACTTCCATGTATTGCCTATGATGCATAGGGAATCTGTGCTTGATAAAAAGGTTATATGGACTCGCTTTGTAAAATTTGACTTCATCTGTTTAAATACCTTGTACAAACGACTGTATGATTGTTGTAAGATTGATGATATGCTTAGTCAAGGCCTGAACCCTCAATTTCCCTTCACCCATCACATGGCTTGTTTTCAAACGTTTTTATTATATGGCTTTTTGTTTGTGAAGTTCTTGCATAGAAGGAAATGTATACATGAGAACTGCTTGATGTAGATATGCTCTTAATGTATACATATATGAGATTCTGTTAAAATACACACACGCGCGCGCGCGCACACGCACGCATGCACACACGCACGCACACACGCACACACACACACACACACACACACACACAACTTGTTTCAATGTTTGCTCAAATCAACGTCTTCGTGCTGTTACAAAGCACAGTAGACACCAAAATGCGACACACACAGGACGGGTAGTTTCCCCAAAGATCCTATAGTTCCACGACGGGGAACGATGGAGACCATAGCATGCCTGTACATGTATACTTGCCAAAGCAGTGAGATGTACGAGTGTATATACCCACGTGCGAATAAGAACCCTGTCTCGCCAGAAGAAATATTGATTTACAGGTGTTGATTTTTCTATTTGAGTGGTAGGTACCTGTAGGAATGTTCTTGGAGATAGATATGGTGTTTAGCGAGCAGGTTGTTGGTGCGCATGCGTCGGGTTCGATGTTCCAGTGTGGTTTGAACGCAAGGTTGGATGTGAAGGATGTGACCCTGTCCCGATGCCCTTCGGTAGCAGCCTCATTAGCTGCTTGATGCCGCTCCAGGCTGAGCTACTGGAGCAGGCCCCGAAATTCCAGCAGCCAGGGGGTCCAGCTGATGAGAGGGGCATCCAGTGGCTCCTGCCGTATGTTACTCTTGATGTTAAAGGTAAAGGTAAAAGTGTGATTTTATATAGCGACTTTCCACCATTGATCGGTGCTCAAACCGCTTTACACTTTACCCCCTGATCACTGGGCATCTTCATCAATCCTCACTGGTACCTCACAACAAACATAGTGACAGACATTTAAGACGCACACAGTTCCATTATGTTCACCTCCACCGTGCATCAGCCTTACCTGTACCGTGCATCAGCCTTACCTGTACCGTGCATCAGCCTTACCTGTACCGTGCATCAGCCTTACCTGTACCGTGCAGTCTCCGTGCTCATGGTTGCCCATTTGTTGGAACTCGTGTCGGCTGTTTACAAAACTGAGAAAGGGTTATAATAAAAACTGTTCATGCTTCATTAAAAATGTATATTCCTATACCTTCAAGTGATCCTTGTGGTTATTTGCGTTTTGTCTTCAGAAATCCGCCCATCTTTTGCCTACAAATCTCGATTGCCTTTAATGATCGCAAAAACTTCTATGTTTTTATCAGTGATCGTGTCAGGTTTGTGCGGGGAAAACCTTTCAGAGCATTTTAGTGCAAGGAAAACGTTTTGGAGTATTTGAATGCACGGAGAATCTCTTGGAGTATTTGAGCGCAGAGAGAATATTTTGGAGTATTTGAATGCGGGCAGAACACTTTGGAGTATTTGAGCGCAGGGATAATCCTTTGGAGTGTTTAAGCGCAGGGATAATCTTTTGGAGTATTTGAGCGCAGGGATAATCTTTTGGAGTATTTGAGCGCAGGGATAATCTTTTGGAGTATTTGAGCGCAGGGATAATCCTTTGGAGTGTTTAAGCGCAGGGATAATCTTTTGGAGTGTAAGCGCAGGGATCTTTTGGAGTATTGGACTACAAGGACAACGATTTGGAGTATTTGATTGCAGGGATAATCTTTTGACTATTTGAGTGCAGGGAGAATCTTTTGGAGTATTTGAACACAGGGAGGGGGGAGGGGGGAGGGGGGGGGAGAGAGAGAGGGAGAGAGATTGATGTCTTTATTAAGGCCAACGACCCAACTTGCATTAATATAGATACGTTAAAACTGGGATGGGGTTTATAGATAGTGGTAGACCACTGCCCAGTAATCAAATTGCTAGCAAGAAAAATCTTTTGTCTATATCTTCACACAACATTGTGTAGTCTATTATGTTACAAAACTAGTAGTATGATAATGACGTTAAAACTACTTATGTATTTACATTTAAGATTTGCATTGCCTGCAAATTATTCACACATATACATTCAAAGAATTTGTCTTCGTTGCAAGTCACAATGATAATGAAACAACTAATCTAATTGATACAGTTATGCTTATACATGATTACATGAAGAATTGTCAGCCTTTCGTTGTGTAGTTTAAAAGCACAAAATACATACATAGCAACATATCGTGTTCTTGTCACATCTCGTCCATCTAGTAGATACTGTACCTCTGCAAACTCCTTGTTCTGTATATGTTTTAAAATATATCTTTCCTCAGATCATCCTATTCTCGACAGTGAATTAAGAAATGGCACTCGTCCTCATACTCTAAACAGAATGGACAATTTTTGTCCGATTTACGCTCATTTCTTTGGTTTGCTTTGAGAGCGTTGTTCCGGAGACGGAAGCGAACAAATGCATATCTACATTTTTGTATGTTCACACTATTTTGATTGCTTTCGCATTCCAGCTTCTGTTTAAAGGAACTATATAATGTAAGCTGATCGCTCTCTGTGAGTTTCATGTTCCATTCTTGTAGATAGCAATCTAGCAATCTTTGTCGGAGTGACCAAATAAAACACTTTTCATTTTTAGTCCCACAGCTCGTCCAAACATACGCAAACCCAAGGTGTGATAGGCATTGGTGGACAGATCGTAACCAGTTCATCTTTACTGCTGCTCCTTCAATAACATCATGTAGGCTTGTTTGGGCAGTCTGTCAGCAGCCATTTTACAAAGTCGCAGCCAGTATTTAACGACCCGGATCGTTGCATTTATATATAGGGGATAACTACTAAGTTCTCCGTGGCACATAATGTTAGAACTTTTTGTACTTGCATTCAAAAACATCGTGCATGCAAACCTGTGTGCCTTTTCAACACAGTCTCTTTTTTCCAAGCCCCACAAATCAGAACCATACAGTAAGGATGGCTGTATCTGAGCATCATATAGACGGAAAAAATGATTGTATTCATATGTGGAGAGTCCACATTGTCTTTAGCAACTGCACGGTTTTCTTTTTGACTTTTACAGTCAGATTGTCAAGGCCAGAAGAGAGAGACAATCTTGAGGTGAATTTATGGTAAGGCCAAGTTCTTGGGACGCACGGTGGAGACTGTCTAATTGGCTTTGTAAGCCAACAGGGGTTGTAGCAAATAACACAATATCGTCTGCAAAGATAATATAGAAGATCTCTGTCGCTCCAGGGAATAACTGCACGCCGTGCCGCCCATGACTACGGATATACCTTGCAACATATTCAATAAATAGGCAAACAAGGTCATCCAAGGTCATGCAACACAAAGCTGTTAATTCAAGACATAGGAAGCACAATGGTGCTTATTGGCACTTTCTACCATGAGATATAGTCACTTTTAGTGGTTCACTACCCCATTTTGGTCACATTTCATAAGGGTCAAAGTGACCTTGACCTTGATGATATGTGACCAAATGTGTCTCGTGATGAAAGTATAACATGTGCCCCACATAATTATTAAGTTTGAAACAGTTATCTTCCATAGTTCAGGGTCAAGGTCACTTCAAAATATGTATACAATCCAACTTTGAAGAGCTCCTGTGACCTTGACCTTGAAGCAAGATCAACCAAACTGGTATCAAAAGATAGGGCTTGCTTTGACCTATATACCACTTGTAGCTAAGGTCGCCATTCTCAATAACGTGGGAGAAAATTGGGAAAATGTGAAAAATGACTGTTTTTGAGACCACATTTATGGCTCCTGTGACCTTGACCTTGAAGCACGGTCAAGTCACTATGTATGTTTTTTGAGGCCTTGTCATCATACACCATCATGCCACATTTGGTGTTGATAGAATTAATAGCCTCCGAGAAAAATCCAACGTTTAAGTTTTTTACGCCCGGACGGACGGACGCCCGGACGGACGGACGGACGGACGGACGACACGGCTCAGTACATAGACTCACTTTTGCTTCGCATGTGAGTCAAAAACTATCGGGGACTCTACTGACCCCTGCCTTGCACCGACAGAGCAGTCGAAGAAATCTGTGGTAGTTCCATCCCACTGTACACAAGCTTGCACCTGTGCGTATACTGCCTGAAGCATTCTGAGGAACTTGTTAGACTACCCAGCCTCGGCCAGAACTTTCCAGAGACGTGATCTGTCCAAGGAGTCGAATGCCTTCTGGTAATCAACGAATGCGACATAGAGCTTCCCTCGACCAATACCATACACATGCTTGACCACAAATGAGAAGAGAGTGAACACATGATCAATGGTCGAGTGGTCCCTCCTAAACCCAGCTTGCTCAGGGCAAAACTTCTTGCCCTCCTCCGCCCAGTTTCGCAGACGCTGTGTCAAAACGGACATAACAATTTTACTGACACTACACAATAATGAAATTCCCCTATAGTTATTTGGGTTACACCTATCACCACTTTTATGTATATGGATAATTACGGATTTGCACCAGCATTGTGGAAAGTACTGTCTTTCAAACAGAATATTAAAAATGGAAACAAGAAATGGGGGGGGGGGGGGGGGGGGGAGAGAGAGAGAGAGAGAGAGAGAGAGAGAGAGAGAGAGAGAGAGAGAGAGAGAGAGAGAGAGAGAGAGAGAGAGAGAGAGAGAGAGAGAGAGAATTGGGCATCCGACCCCTTCCCATCTTTCAGGGGAGAAAACTCATGCCTGCGGAGATTAACGCACTCAGGTTATTCTTTCATAATAATTGTCTACGCCAACCCTCGCAGGTACCCAGTTTGATTCATGGATATGGAGTCACGATTTAATTAACTCCCTTCTATTTACGTTAAGGGAGGCAACCTTGTAAACTTTAACGAGTACCTTAAATTAAAATCAAACTATAAAAACTTTATTTTTTCAGACCAATCTTATATTCGTCCTCTTGATAGTATTTCTCTCACATGGAAAATAATTGTCTTCCCTGTGAGGCTCAGAAAATGGGCCTAAAAATTTAAACTACTAGAATAGTTCAGAATCTATGAAGTCAAGCAGGCCCTCAACCACAGTTTCCTTCCCAAATCCCTCCGACATCTTCTCTACATACGTACAGCACTGCTGCACTCTAAATCTCATGCAAGTAAAGGAAAAGAAGAAAAAATTTATAGTTGTCTCCCTTTGACCATAATCCATGCTGATCAAGTTGGTATAGGACACAGTACCTCATTCAGGAAGGCCATGGTGGACACTTGTTTCTTTTTCCAGACAAGTTTTTATTTTCTCCTTCGTGACAACACATTTCTCTCACACAAAACGTATTCACCTTTCCTCTGTGGCGCACATAATGGGCATGAAAAGTATACAATATAAGAATAACGAAAAATCTATTCAAACATACAGGCCCTCAAACCCATTTCCTCCGGGGCCATTTTTTCGAGCCACAGCGAGACTTCCCGGTGTGACATCGCCGATGGTAACTTCATCGCGCATGGTTCTGCGCATGCGTCAAAGCCGAAAGTGAGGCGTGTATCGCGCCTTGTTCAAAGGTGATGTGCCGCGAGACTTTAGATTTTGTGTTTTTCGGTCAATAAGTGAACACATTGACCGAAAAACACAAAATCTAAAGTCTCGCGGCACATCACCTTTGAACAAGGCGCGATACACGCCTCACTTTCGGCTTTGACGCATGCGCAGAACAATGCGCGAGGAGTTACCATCGGCGATGTCACACCGGGTGAGGAGCGATAAGCGTCTAGCCCCAGCATCCGCGCGGCATCAAACAGCAAACCTGCTGGACGCAAGTGGCTGCAAGTCGTAAAGTCAAACAGCGCGGCCACAGGGCTCTATATGGGGGGTGGGGGGGGAGGGGGTGGGGGGTGGGGGGTGGGGATAGACAAGGGCCTCGTGAAAAAGGTTCAATATCGGCACTCATGATGCCAGAGGTTTTTCTCTGGTAATGGTGGCAGTCAGTCTTAATCTTGAAAATAGTCAATATCAACAAAATAAAAACGAGACAGTGTTTGTGCACTGTGTGTTGACATAATAATGTTGCACACGTTGTAAATACGCTGATAGTAAAAACATGACAATATAAAAGATACATTAGTATGTGTAAGCTTTATTCCAAAAACAATATAGTGGAATGGTCCAAACATGCGGATGGAGGTCACAGAAATGTTGACAAATTTGACTAGAAATCATCAAATGGCACTTGAGTAAATAAAGGACTTATAAAAATAGATGCACATTTATTCTTAAATTTTAGAAATGGTATATCCAATATAAAATGACCATCAGCTGAATGATGAACGTGGAATGTTTTTCAAGAGAATGAATAATAAAAAGTGAACTCACGAATGGAACAATGGTACACCGATTAAACCATTGCAGACCTGATTAGCAATACGCCGAGGCAAAGCAAGTTTTGAAAATGTTTAAACAACAATCCCCCAAAAACTAGCACACATCATTAATACCAAAAATGGTGAATTGTACAAGAATGAATAACGGTCTGGGTTAGAGAAATGTCCACCGGTGTAAGGCCTGTCATTTCCCCATGTCGTCAAAGGTCTAGGTCAGGGAGTTAGTAATAATCTTATATAGACCCCCTCAACCGTGGGAAATATAGATACATTAACCTATCTATGAAAGGGTCAGCATGCAAAAACATGCATTTATGCTAATAAAGCTGGTCGTGCTTTCTTTTGATTGAACGCGAAGTCAGCAAGCGGATATTACGTTTATGTGGCTATACGTATCAACTCTACTTACAAACGCGAACAATCGCCTCTTCATGAATGAAAAAGCCTACGCATGGAGTCTCATCTGATGGAAAGGTTGTACTCGAGAAACTTGAGAAGGGTTATATCAATTTGTGTAAAACAAACCATGGGATAACGCGTAAGACAGTCTCATGGACAAACACTTTACTGTGCTCGCAGGCTCCGGTGGACAAAATCTATTCCGACCGTAGAAAACGAGCTCTTGATAAGTACCGTTAAATAAACATTGCGATTCTGACAGCCCATGTTCTGCCTCAGTGAAAACAAGTCCAGGGCCCATCCTTTAAGCAATATTATCGGCAGCTTCTTCAACTGGCAAAATATACCAAGAAATTGAAGAAGCAAACATCATGCATGTACACAAACTTTGATCCACTACTGCACCACACACACAAAAAACAACAACAAAACTTAAAACAGCCATCATCCAAACCCAGGGTTTTCCTCAACTCAGCAATAGTACAAAATCATATGGCTGGACGATATGAATGCTGTGCCTCATTAGGCACAATATTGCTTCTTTTTTTACAATTCTCTCGACAACAAAGCTTAAATCCTCGAGCGCGCTATCCAAATGCAATCTGACGCACTCAACCTGCTCCCCAGCAATCCATGGCAGAAATGAATAGTATACGACTACAAGATTTCAATAAACAACTCACACATTGCTTCATTACACTCATCACATCTAGTAAAATATGTCTGTAGCAAATTCATTTTGTAAAGTATCAGCGCTACATACAGACATTATGAATTACACTACAAGATTTCAATGAAGAACTCGCACCAAGCTTCATTACACTACTCACATCCAGTCAAATGTGTCTGCAGCTAATCTGTCTTGTAAAGCATCAACCCTACATACAGACATTATAAAGTACACTACAAGATTTCAATGAAGAACTCACACTTCGCTAAATTACACTACTAACATCCAGTCAAATGTGTCTTCAGCAAATTCATCTTGTAAAAAACCAGCGCTCTATATAGACATAGTAGAGGAGAGCTGTGCAGCACCAGTGACAAAATTTCGGCTGAACACACACAAAATCTCAGCTGAACACACACAAAATCTCAGCTGAACACACACAAAATCTCAGCTGAACACACACAAAATCTCAGCTGAACACACACAAAATCTCAGCTGAACACACACAAAATCTCAGCTGAACACACACAAAATCTCAGCTGAAACACACACAAAATCTCAGCTGAACACACACAAAATCTCAGCTGAACACACACAAAATCTCAGCTGAACACACACAAAATCTCAGCTGAACACACACAAAATCTCAGCTGAACACACACAAAATCTCAGCTGAACACACACAAAATCTCAGCTGCCCAAAATCAGTGGCACGGATAACCTTCTGAAGAACACAGAATACGTGTAAATTGGAAGAATCACAGAATACTTTGAAAAGCAAACTCGCCCTTCCATAGCAGTTTAAACGGCACCATGTCTACCACTTCATTTTTACCTTCTGTTAGCAACGGAATTCTGCAAATGTAACATGCAGAATTCTTTCTCTCAAATGGAACAAAGCACAATGGTTCAGTTTTTTGGAGGTCTCCTTGAACTTCGTACTTTGCATCTACTGCTAGAGATCAATGCCTGCGTAATGATTGGAGGACGTAGAAATCCTGCAGGAAAATATATTGAGTTGTGAAGACTGGGCAGTTTACATCTGTATTTGCATTATATACTGTTGGGAATAATGCAACAACAAACAAGAAGGGCAAAGCCCATACGACTCACATGCTTGACCTTGACCTTTATATGACCTTGACCTTCAGGTGACCTTCAAGGTCAAGGTCAAACAACTAAACCTACCAATGACATCATACACAAAGAAATGCTTTACACATTTTCCCTACCAAAATACATGTGAACTTGACCCAAGGTCAAGGTCATCCAAGGTCATGCAACACAAAGCTGTTAATTCAAGACATAGGAAGCACAATGGTGCTTATTGGCACTTTCTACCATGAGATATAGTCACTTTTAGTGGTTCACTACCCCATTTTGGTCACATTTCATAAGGGTCAGTGACCTTGACCTTGATGATATGTGAACAAATGTGTCTCATGATGAAAGTATAACATGTGCCCCACATAATTATTAAGTTTGAAACAGTTATCTTCCATAGTTCAGAGTCAAGGTCACTTCAAAATATATATACAATCCAACTTTGAAGAGCTCCTGTGACCTTGACCTTGAAGCAAGGTCAACCAAACTGGTATCAAAAGATAGGGCTTGCTTTGACCTATATACCACTTGTAGCTAAGGTCGCCATTCTCAATAACGTGGGAGAAAATTGGGAAAATGTGAAAAATGACTGTTTTTGAGACCACATTTATGGCTCCTGTGACCTTGACCTTGAAGCACGGTCAAGTCACTATGTATGTATTTTGAGGCCTTGTCATCATACACCATCATGCCACATTTGGTGTTGATAGACTTAATAGTCTCCGAGAAAAATCCAACGTTTAAGTTTTTTACGCCCGGACGGACGGACGGACGGACGGACGCCCGGACGGATGGACGACACGGCTCAGTACATAGACTCACTTTTGCTTCGCATGTGAGTCAAAAAGACGAGTGTGAAAAATGGTTTTGAATACGTGAACCACGCACAGTTTATAGTAAAAAATACAGTACACAATTGTTATCGAAACACACACACAAATAGACACACAGACACACACACACACACACACACACACACACACACACACACACACACACACACACACACACAAGCTCACCATTGAACTTGCATAATGTTGACACAAATTAATTTGACGGCTTTTTCTTATTTTTTCAAATAAGGCCACTTCAGCGCACACATCTGCAAATACAAAATCCAGCAACAAACACTGCCTAGTAAATCGCAATCTTAGTCAAGTTACTGAAGAGCTACGAAGAGAACTTAATAGTTCTGCTCCTGCTGTTATTGGTGCTGTTGGTTGTTGTTGTTGCTGCTGTTTTTGACAGGACTGGACGGACGCGGAGCCAGCTGCGTGCGTACACGGCCCCGGATGCGAACTCTGCAGATGGGACAGCGAAGCAGTGCGGCAGCGCACTCGGCACAGCACACCAGGTGGCCACAGGGCAGGAACAGGATGCTGACGTCATTGTCCAGACAGATCTTGCACCGACGTCTCTCTCTCAGCTCCTGGTTTTCCCTCTCCAGCCGCTCGGCACTTTGTCTGGGGTCTGTGAAGAGAAGGGTTAAAGCGTTGACTGTATATGGCTTTTATATAGAGACTGTTCAACCACACTAGGGTTTCATGCAGCTTTGCAAATTATTCCCTAGTCACAGCGCCAAAAAATGATTCTTTTTGGGTAGCGTGCTGTGTGAAATTTATACGTGAATAGACAGGGCTCATTGAAGGTCCCTTACTAGTGCACTCTTAGTGCCCATGGGCGCATGTCAATGCCATGCTGGTTCAGAGCCTCTAAGTAAACGGTTAATATACTTGCAAATGTAAACAAGATATGTGCACACACACACACATACACACACACACACTCACATACACACACACATTCATATACACTCACACACACTCTCTCTCTCTCTCACTCTCTCTCTCTCTCTCTCTCTCTCTCTCTCTCACTCACTCATATACACTAACATACACTTTGATATAGACACACATACGGACACTACTCACCATCTGCAGAGTTGGAAGCGGAGATTCCAGCCCTACCACTAGCGACAGCTGGACTACCGCGCTCTCCCTCCGTTTCCCCAGGGCTCGCTCCTGTCGGGATTTCAGCGGGAGACAACTCATGCCTAGGCCCTTGAGAAGAGGTGACCCCTACAGGAAGTGGAGCCTGGGGGCCGAGGGTTGAGGAAGTGACGTCATCGTCCCCACTGTCTGAATCTGTGTTCCAGTTGTCGTCCGAACCACGGTCTCGTTCACGGGTGTACAGGATTGCTTGTACCAGGTGCTGTGACGTCACGGCCCGTGCACCGGCTGCAGAAAATTACGTCACAAGATGTCTTGAAGTATGATGGTGTGTGTGTGTGTGTGTGTGTGTGTGTGTGTGTGCGTGTGTGTGTGTGTGTGTGTGTGATTCTTTTTGTTTTTCATACTGAGATCTTTTAAATATCGTCATTATGCAACATTTCGACATTTGTACAGCTGATCATGACTGTTGCAACACAGGTACATGGATGTCGTTCACGTAATTGCGAACGTCCTCAAAGTTACAACTCAATTACAAATATGGTGTAATATGAGGAATGTTGCTTTTCAAGCCAGTAGCTCTCTCTCTCTCTCTCTCTCTCTCTCTCTCTCTCATTGAATCTGTGGATGTGACGGCCATGACAAAAATAACGCCGAGTTCAAAATCGCTGTTTTCTATCTTCATTTTTGTGTAGGTTAAACATTTTATAATAACATCGAAAAATTGTCCATCTGATTAAAAGTTTTCTTTTACTTCCAAAGCGATTTCTGTTTGGCACTATTATTCTCACATGATGCTTTAAACGTTTTAATGCTATATTCAAATCATCTTACAATGTAAATACGAACAATTAGCAATGTCTCGGTACATAGATTGTGGTCATTTATCTTCAAGAAAGACTGACAAACAGTAAAAATATAACATTTTCCAGACAAAAATTACGACGACAACAACAACGAAAACAAATCCAGAACCTATAATGAGTCGTCTATTTATGCCTTTTGACAAGAATAATTTCAGACGAATTCAGCCCTTTATTTTCACAAGTGACGTCATTCATGACGTCATAAACATACCTCGAGTACCCAGCAGTGCCGTGATGGCTCGCTGAATGACGTCATCCGAGAAACCCATGTCCCTGGCAGTTTGGGCTGCTGGTGACGTCATCAAGGAGGCTGGAGTGGGGGGCGTGTCTTGGGGCCAGGCAGGGTGATTGGAAGATGGTGCCATGGTTGCTACGGACGCTACTATAGAATGTGCGCTCCTAGCAACGCTCCTCAAAGCACCTGAAGACAAAGTTGGCGTGCTTTAAATGCAGCATACATGATTTGACATCTTGGTTGTATTTTACGACAATCGCACTGTGATCATGTGAATTTCTGTGGAAAGTGTTAAATTTTTCGGAAAAGCTTCCGGAGACGGGCCACACTAGTGGACTTGTCCGAAGAGAGGGGTGTGGCAAAGACAAGCAAACTGGCGGGCCACACAAAGCTAGCGAACCACAACATCTGAGTGGCAAGCGATAGTGGTAGGTTTAATCTGCGGTGAGTTTGCAGTGATTCACATACAGAATGACACAAGAATCTCAAGATTCGAAAAAGACCTCGTAAAAACACAGCCAATCAGATGTTGTGGGTCGCCAGCCTGGCTTTCTTTCCCACACCCCTCTTCTCGGACAAGTCCACTAGTACTAGTGTGGCCCGTCTCCAGAAACTTTTCCAAAGTTCTTTGTAAACTACAGGAGCAAAGGATAATCAGGTACAATAGACGCAGTTTTCTTTTCCAATTAATTTCGCTAGACTTTTCTTTTGGGTCATGACGGGTATTTGCTTTTTTCCTCTAACTACATTTCAGCCACCTCCTTTAGTCACACTGTTATGCCCCTACCCACCCCCCCACCCCCCTTTGCCCCAATTTCATCTGCCTCTTCATCAGGAAGGATAAGTACATATTTACTTTAACTATATACATTCTCTTAAAGGTTGCTGTTAGTCTGACAGTTTCCAGTTTGCCACATTTTATTTATATTTAAACACCATCAAAGTGACCAAATCTTTCATTCAGGTTCATGAATGCTATCTACATTTAGGAATTTGCAGGTTTACACCACGAGAAAGTTAATGTCATCTAATGAGTGCAGGTTTAAATGTGCGTATGAAAGTGTGCGTGCATGCATGCATGCGCTTGCGCGTTCCCGTGTGAGCCCGTGCAAAAGTTGTGTATGTGCGCGCGTGCTTGTATGTGTATGCGTACATGTGTGTGTATGTGCGCGCGTGCTTGTATGTGTATGCGTACATGTGTGTGTATGTGCGCGCGTGCTTGTATGTGTATGCGTACATGTGAGCGTATGTGTGCACGCGCGCGTTTTTGCTCGCGTGCGCGCATTCACGTCTATTTGTGCTTGAGTGTATGAGTGATAGAAATATTGATTGATTTATTGTTTATTTTAGAAGACGATCCATCAAGTAAAAGCAATTCTATATACAGATTTAGTTACAAACTAAACAGACTAAACGGATTCACGTATTCTATGTACACAACCTAGTTAAAACAGCAAGACTGTATTTTGAGAGAGAGAGAGAGAGAGAGAGAGAGAGAGAGAGAGAGAGAGAGAGAGAAGAGGAAACGTACCTGTTTCATCATGTCCTGTTCCTTCATTTTCAGCTCCTGTCTGCTGAAAGTGGACAAAAAGCCACCCAATCTCTATGACATGCTTGACATTGCTCCGATTTTGATACAACATTTCGCCACCTTCAGGTACGTGTACTCGTATATTGATTAGCATCATGCATAGGTTCATGCGCTCTCGAATATGAGTATGCACGTGCAATATATTGCTACTGCGTATGTGCGCGAATGTGAGCGAGCGAGCGAGCGAGCGAGCGATCGAGTGAGCGCGTCAGTGAGTTGATAAGGTGTGAGAGTGAGTGTGTGTACAGTGAATTGCGTGTATGTGTGTATGTGTTTTTATGTGGGCTGGTCTGTCTGCATGCGCAGAGAGAGAGAGAGAGAGAGAGAGAGAGAGAGAGAGACAGAGACAGAGAGAGACAGAGAGAGAGAGACAGAGAGAGACATAGAGAGAGAGAGACAGAGAGAGAGAGGGGGGGGGAGAAAAAGATATAGAGAAAGAGAAAGAGAAAGAAAGAGAGAGAGTTGAGAGAGAGAAAGATGAAGAGAGAGATGTAGAGAAAGAAAGAAAGAGAAAGAGAGAAAGAGAGAGCGAAAGAGAGAGAGAGAGAGAGAGAGAGAGGAATACATCCAGACACACAGACTCCATCTGTGAGTTTTCATTCAGAAGAACATGCAGTAATTAGCAAAGCACATAGGTTGTTTTTCTCTCCATGAAGAAGACTAGTGTATCTTTCTTTACATGTACATGGACTCGATCAAAATATTTTTGTGGGCACCTGAGCAAAGAAGGATCACTCTTGGACTCACATACCTCAATCGGTTCAGTCTGCATTAGATGTGCAATAACCTAAGTTCTCTCCTTTCAGTAACCAGCACAAATCCATCTGCTCTATCGTAGATTCATAACAAAATGCCCATGCAAAAACGATTCAAAGTTTGCATCATTAAAAAAAAATCATTAGCGTTCACTGACCTACAACCTTTTACTCACCCTTAGCCTTCGACCTAGTTCTGCCAAGATCCTGGCGATGGTGTCATCTCCGAGGAGTGCACGCAGGTAGCCACACGAAGACCTCCATCGCACGTGCTCGTCCAGGGGTCTGTCATCCGGGTCCCAGTGCTTCAGCCCCAGACCGCAGTAGTGGCACCGTACGCAGTCCTCAACGCCTGCATTTAGTGTAATCCATTTGAGCTAAGTTATACATTCTTCGTATTGGAGAGAGAGGGAGACGGACAGCTCTGCATGGGTTATTAAGCTCTCAATAAAAAAATCAAATAATAGCAGAAAGAGCTGTGGGGGAAGAGGAGAGAGAGAGAGAGAGAGAGAGAGAGAGAGAGAGAGAGAGAGAGAGAGAGAGAGAGAGAGAGAGAGAAGGTAATGTTTATTGCTGGAGTACCCGATCAATTGCAAAATGCACATTATCCAACACTAGCAACAACAATACAATGCTGAGAGAGAGAGAGAGAGAGAGAGAGAGAGAGAGAGAGAGAGAGAGTAGAGGGATAGATGTGTACACGTCCCTCTCTTCCCTGTGTACACATATCTCTCTCTCTCTCTCTCTCTCTCTCTCTCACACACACACACACACACACACACACGGCAAACAGAAGAGTAAGACGTGTAGAGACAGAGATGGTAGGAAAGAGCCAGAGAGAAAAAGAGACCCACAGAAACAAAAACAAAGGGTAACTCACTCAAAGAGAAACACGCCACGACCATCCCAAGTAAACTTTCATACACCAAGAGGGAAACTAACCTGTGTAGAAGAAGCCATACTGGGCCAGGTCTTCAGGGGACTGAGCGTGGGTTTCAGGCCAGGAGCCGTAGGATGCCAGGCGACGTGTGTAGTCCCTGTAGTTCGTGTGGGTGGCGCGACTGGGATCATAGTCCCCGTTGGGAAGTGGCTCCTGCACATTTCGGTGTCGATCAACAATGTCCCCCAAGGCTGAGGTCACGTCTGCCGAAGCAGGTGGGGGTGGTGAGCGGGATTCAGGAATACTCTCAGAAGGTCTTGCCTCAGGGTCGGCGTTGTTAGATCTGGGATTCTGGTGGTCAACGCCGTTGGACATTCGGTTTTCAAGCGGAGACGGAACGCTTGGATTATTGTACACGGGGGTCGACATGGCACTTGGATCTTCTCTGAGAACAAAGATGGCTGGCTGCGTGACTTGCGAGGACAGGGGCTCCACAAGAAAGCCGATTCGAGCAAGGTGGTTCCTAAGCTCGTGCAGTCCCTGCCTGGCATCGTGAAGGATTCCCTGGAGTGCAGGATCCGGTGAAGACGTCACGGCAACAGCCCCTTGTCCGGTGATGTCCAGAAAGGACTGGGCTCGTCTCTGGTCGTCCTGCACGAAGACGTTTCTCGGGTCTCGCCCGTTGACGTGAGGACAGTCCGGCCTCAGTCTCCGATGGATCTCGTAGGGGTTCTCGAGTCGGTTGTCCTCGGTGTAGCTGAAGGTGACCCCGCAGCTGTAACACTTGAGAGTATTTTCTTCGTCCGTGAAGTAGAACCCAGCATTGGCAAGCCTCAAGGCGGAGCGGTAGCTCGCGGGTTCGTACCTCTCGAATGTCTGAAGCCGAGCTCCTTCGCTTGCCAAATCACCGAAGGGGTTTGGCCCGAAAAGAGGCAAAGCCACGAGTTGGGGAACGTTTGGGTGTCTGAGAGCGAACACGTGCCTGAAGTTTGGTTTGAGGTCATCGTTTGGGACTCTCTGCTCGTATTCAGTCGTCTTGCTTTCCAACGCAGTTGTCAGCAACGACCGTATCAATTCTTCGCGACTTTCTCGAGGTCTCTGTTTTCCAAATCCATCCGACGCAGAAAATGTATATTTCAACCTGAGCGAATGAGTGTCATTGGTGGTACTCTGAAGCTCGTGCGTTGTTGTTGTTGGCAGCTCCTCTGTGTTCGCCCCGAAAATGCCTTCCTCTCCATCGCAGCCTCCTTCAGAAGCACTGCTGCTACACATATCTTCATCAGTTGCCTGAGATGGGGCAACACATCTTTCATCACCTGCCTGAACTGCGGCAACACATCTTTCGCCCTCTGACTCTGTTGCAAATCTTGCAAGATCTCCATCTCCCGGCGAATTTAGAATAACGGGAAACGGCACGAATTCGTTTAAAAAGTGTTCTTTTACAGATGAGTTCGACGCAGGGGTAATCCTAGTCTTTTCTTTATTATGATTTTTATCCAATTGATTTATATCATATATGAACCTTTTAGGAACAACTTTCCTAATTACCATTGGCATCCGGGATTGTAAATCATTAATTTCTTTATCGTTGATCCCTACATTTTCCCCGGCCGCACTACGGTGACCCCATTTTTTCCCAAAACTTTTGGTGCGATTTAATGTTTCACTAGCACCGATCAATCGCTTTCCGTGAAGCTTTTCTCGCCAAGATTCATCAATCTGAACAGTTTTTCCGTAGCTTCTGTCGCCACCGTGACGAAACAACAGATACATTTTCAGACGATGAGCTTGCACACAGAATCCTTGCCAGCTGCCTCGAATATGATTTCTCCAACTCCAAAGCACACACTTTCGTATTCTTACCTTTCCCACTTCAAATGCATTAGGGTTCCACCAAAAACGTTAAGCAAATAGAATCCCCCACAAAGAAAACCAGAATGATTCTTCAAATGTCAAGTTTCACAAACTGGCTGTTACGAATGGAAACTCCGGTAAAAATGTAAACGAAGAGATCACATCCACATATGACAGCAGAAGACGAATTTTTCAAAAAGGTGTCCAAGTTTACACACACCTATCTGTTTAATTCTTTTTCCTGCTTGTGGCGTACACGACTTTGTCGTTTATACAGGTCTCCGCTTAGACTCCGCTGTGTTCAAACAAGCACACGTCTCTCCTCTCTAAGGCTGTGGCGTTGAGAACCGTAGCTGCTGCGACTGTGCGCGCCTCTCAGACTTTCTGATGCGTGGAATCTTTAAATCTGGGCACTTATGGCTCCACAACGAAGAGGACTTTCTTTCCAGTTAATCGCAGACTTGTCGATTCTGGAAAATAAGTGGGAGAAATTACATCGAGTTGTGCAGGAGGAAACAACAATCGAATCAAACGCACACATTATTACATACTCACAAATACATGCATAAATATATACACACATACATACCGATACCCCATTCACACAAGCACGCACGCACGCACGCTCTCTCTCTCTCTCTCTCTCTCTCTCTCTCTCTCTCTCTCTCTCTCTCTCTCTCTCTCTCTCTCTCTCTCTCTCTCTCTATCTATCTATCTATCTATCTATCTATCTATCTATCTATCTATCTATCTATCTATCTATCTATCTATCTATCTATCTATCTATCTATCTATCTATCTATCTATCTATCTATCTATCTATCTATCTCTCTCTCACTCTCTCTCGCACACACACACACACGCGCGCGTGCGCGCACGCAAGCGCAAACACGCACGCACGCACACACACACACACACACACACACACACACACACGAAAAGGTATTAGGTATTCAAATTCTAAGACGGCAGATATCCATTCTTGTCAGGTACGCGTCTTGCATGATCCAAATTCTGAGTTGCGGCTAGATGGAATTGTGCTTGTAGCCGAGGAGACCGAATTCCTTAGTCTTGTCTTTGACAGAAGGTTGAGGTTCATCCCGCAAATCAAATATATTACAAGCGAATGTTTGAAAGTTCTTAATCTTTTACAAGTATTTCCAGATATTGATTGGGAGAGGGCGGGTGGGAAGGGTGAGTGGGCGAGTTTACATATACTTATCAACAGTTACAGAGAGCACTAATTCCTTTTAAACTTGATTAGGAAAAAGGAAGTTGTGGTTGCAGTAATATGGCAATAATAACAAAATTTGGTAGGTCGGCCTGAACGGTTATTTATTCTTTTATTTTTTAAAATGCTGGATTGAACATAAATCAACATTTCTCTTTCGCATGAAAACACACACCAAAAAAACACGTAAACAGTGGGTTCCCAGAGTGCTCACATGGTAGAGACAACAAGACAGCACGCGGTTTCTTGTTTACCGTCGATTTCTTTCTCTTTTTTCTATTTTGCATGATTGAAAAAAAGTTTAAGATCGGCAGAAAAAAGGATCGGTCGGGTTACAGTAACCGCAAACATTTTTTGGGGGAAAGGAGGAGGGCTTCACGGTTTTTTTTGTGTGTGTGTATGGGACATCACGCACGTCTGATTATGTTTGTTGAAGTGTTTTCTGCACCACTCCTGTGGACACATTGAATGCAGAGGCACGAGAACCAGCCCTCAAATTACGCTGTCGTGTACTAGCGTTACAACAAGTTTTTCAATTATCTCCAGACTGCAACAACTCTTCTTTTAATTGTGTTTCCCAGCCAAGATTTCCGCAGCTATACGAGGTCAACATCACAACTGTTCGAGCAGTGGAAGAGCTTCCATTTTCTGGGACGTATGTTGCTCACCCCATGTGCAGGTGCCTTCCTGTAATGGGTTGTGTACTTTACCGACCCACTCGGCCTGACATAAATCAAAGATACAGTTATAAATGAGGGGTACCAGGTCGCCCGTCGGGATAGTGCCAGGGAATGGAGCAAGAAAGAGAGCAGCCTTGGCAGCCTGATTTGTTCTCTCATTTCCTTGAAAGTCTTTATGGCTAGGAACCCAGCACAAGACGACCTTGGTACCCAGGAAATGGAATTTTAACAGATCGTTAAGAGTGCCCTACGTAAACGTATAAGACATCAGTCCGCAATCCTGAGAAGAAGCTATGTTTGAATTATTTATTATTTTATGTTTTATCGGTATTAGTTCCTATCTCTCTTTTGAGAACTGTTTCCCAAGGCCACAAAAAAAGTTGTGGTCGAGGTAACATGGACACACACACATGCACACATAAAGACACACACAGGCACACAAAGAACACACACACACACACACACACACACACACACACACAGAGGATTGGCAGGTCGGCCTAATTTTTTTATAATCTAAGAAGCATCCAGATTGCAGACAAATCAACATTTCTTTCGCTAAAACGCATAGGGGAAAAAAATGTAAGAGTTTATTCTTAAAGGGTTTGTAGGGTAGGAAGAATGGACAGCACACACTGCGTTGTTTACCGTTGATTTCTTTCTTTTGAAAGATTGATTTAAATGTTTAGGGTCGCTAGAAAAAATTACAATCCGTCATGTTACCGTAACCAAAACAAGCTTTTTTACTAGTCGAAATGGTTGGATTGCATGTTTTTAATGATTAATATTGAGGCTTGAGATAACATACAAGGCTGAAAGGCCCTTAGACTCAAACCATCATCAACAGTCATTTGCTGTTGAAGGCTGTTGGATAACAGCTTACAGCTCCAAGTTTGTAAGGCACTAAAACGGAGACGAGTTTCCCAGGAACAATCCTAACGCCATCACACACGATCCTCTCTCGAAACCAGAATGCGCGTTTCCTTTAAAATGGCTTTAAAAAATGTTTCAGAGATGGGCGCTCACAGCCAGCGCCTATGTGAACAGATTCAATTACGAAAAAAGCTGGGCTTTGTGAGGGCTCGCTGTAAGCGCTCACCTCTGAGCGTTTTCTAAAAATACCTTTAGAAACGAAACGCGTCTCTGCGTATGATGTTTAGGATTGCTTCTGAGAAACGCACTCTGCATATGATGTTTAGGGTTGCTTCTGAGAAACGCACTCTGCGTATGATAACTAATTAGGATTGCTTCTGAGAAACGCACTCTGCGTATGATGTTTAGGATTGCTTCTGAGAAACGCATTCTGCGTATGATAACTAATTAGGATTGCTTCTGAGAAACGCCCTCTGCGTATGATGTTTAGGATTGCTTCTGAGAAACGCACTCTGAGTGACCGAAGCCTTGTTCACGAGGCGCAGCAATGTGCAGCGCTGCTCAGCGCTGCACAGCGCTTGCGCCGTGAAACGGCTTGTTCAGGACGCGCAGCGCTGCAAAGCGCCGAATCACATGCAGTGCTTTGCAGCGCTACGCGTCCTGAACAAGCCGTTTCACGGCGCAAGCACTGTGCAGCGCTGAGCAGCGCTGCACATTGCTGCGCCTCGTGAACACGCCTCGAGTCAGATAGGTAGTTAGCATTGATTACTTCACTACGCCCTCCTCAAGGGAGTGAAACGTTCAAGCTGAGTTCCATACTTTCACATACTTCAGCGATCGCTTTTACACAGAAGCATCACCTCTCATATTGTTCCAGATTGCTAAGCTAGACACAGTTACATTATACATGTACATGTAGACATACATCACCAACAGATATAGTCAGACAAACAGGCAGTCCACCAATGATACCGCACAGACTGGACGGTGCAAACAGAGAGAGAGAGAGAGAGAGAGAGAGAGAGAGAGAGAGAGAGAGACAGACACAGAGACACACAGACACAGAGAGAGAGAGAGAGAGAGAGAGAGAGAGAGAGAGAGAGAGAGAGAGAGAGAGAGAGAGAGAGAGAGAAGGCGGGGGGGGGGGGGGAAGAGGCATTCTGAACACGAGATAGCATTGGACTTGTAAACCCAGTTGTGCTGACTAGGGGTGAGGCGGAAGGGAGAGGCACAGAGGAATGGGGTAACACTACATACCAGCTGGTGCCGGATGCCGGCATGCCACTCCGCTCCGAGATGATGCAATCTGTGACACGCAGCATGCAGGCTCTTGCCTCCCACGCTACGATTGGATGGGAAAATGGTGTGAGCAGCTTGGTATTAATTTACCATGGCACAAGGCTTGAGGGGAAATTGTGTTATCGGATCAAACAAAACCGTCACACAAAATTGACAACCACCATGACGACGACGACGACGACGACAACGAAGACAAAAACAAAGACGAAGACGAAGAAGAAGATGATGATGAAGATGATGATGATATCTTGTCCTGGGTCCGCTGTAAATTCCTTATAAAACGCGATGTGGATTTGCCTCGGACGTGATTGATTGCAACTCAAATGCTCTTGTAACCAGCCAGTGTTACAAGCCGTGTTACGTTGGGTGCAGCCGTGCTATCAGGGCACACGCCCGATGACTCACATCGCCAGTGCCGTACGTCGTCAACGACAAAGACCATGTTATGGGATGAAGACAATTAACTGAGCTTTGTAGGCTACCTAAAGCCATCGATGACTGAAATCACAGCAGCTTATTAAAGCAGAGCAAACCTAGTGACTGTTCCCTAGCTAATCACCTTTTATGACTCGCATAGAAAGACGCAGTGGGTTGATTCTTACCCCCCCCCCCCCCCCCCCCCCACCTACCCCACCCAACCCCCACCCCAAGGGGGCTTGATGATAAGGGACACGGAGGCACGACAATGAGGAACTGAGAAATGCCGGCGGTGTGTCTTCAACCCCACCACCACCACCACCACCAACACCACCACCACCACCAACAACAACAACAACATTCTCAGCTGAGTGGGACGGAAGTAGAAGGCTATAGGAGGGTGCGTGCGAAGCCCTCTGTTGTCTGTTTCCATACTACGGACGGTTGGTCGATCGTCTTTCGCCATACTCCTATGTGGCTAGTGTGGAGGGTGTAGCTAGTGCACGATACAATCCACCGCCCGCAGTTCGACTCAGGAGGTATACGATCGCCTGCACATTTCAGCTTCGTACAATTATAATCATACGCTTTTACTTGTATGGACTATCTCAGTTCCTCTTCGGACCTGTCAAGCCCGAACGCGCGGAAAGGGTACCTTCACCGACAAAATAACTTTAACCTACACGCGTACCTCACGCACCGCTGCCGATAAATCAACTAATTGCGAGCATTTCAAAGTTTCAGTAAACCTATAGAGTACGAATTTCTTAAATATGTGTATGAAGCTCGACAGAAACTGACAGATTCGTTTTCATTCGGTCGTTTGCTATTAGAAATTATGTTAGATATACACACATCTACGTATTTCTCTCTCCTCCCTCCGTAGCCCCCCCCCCCCTCTCCCCTCTTCCTCCTCCTCCTCCTCCTCCTCATCATCATCATCATCATCATCATCACCATCATCATCATCATCATCACCACCACAACCATCACCACCACCATCATCATCACCATCATCATCATCACCACAACTACAGCCGCCACCACCATTGCCACCACCATCACCTCCACAATCACTACCATCATTTTCATCAGCATCACTACCCCACCACCATCGCCGTCATCACAACCCCACCACCATCGCCGCCATCACCATCACCACCCCACCACCACCACCACCATCACGACTACAGCCGCCACCACCATTGCCACCACCATCACCTCCACAATCACTACCACCATTTTCATCAGCATCACCACCCCACCACCATCGCCACCATCACCACCACCACCCCCCCACCACCACCACCCCACCACCACCACCCCCCCACCACCACCACCCCACCACCACCACCACCCCACCACCACCACCTCCACCACCACCCTACCACCACCACCGCCACCACCACCATCACCGCCACCACCCCACCACCACCACCACCATTACCACTACCACCACCACCACCACCGCCGCCATCACCCCACCACCACCACATCATTACTTTTATGAGCGACATCCAGACCATCTTACTTGAAATATGAATAAATTGTTTTCTCAATTATTTCTAAATGAATGGATGGACAAAGTTCCGCGGACCATCAGCCTCTGTAGGCTATGTAGCGCCAATGATCACGAAAATCGCTGCAACATGTTAGATTAAGCGCCAACCAAGTCGAGATTTTCCAAGTCATTCGCCTCTTACGAATCGGGTAGGGAGACGCAGTGGGTCCATTCTTACCCCCAGCACACAGGGTGTCTATTCTTACCCCCAGCCCACAGGGTGTCTATTCTTACCCCCACCCCACAGGGTGTCTATTCTTACCCCCACCCCACAGGGTGTCTATTCTTACCCCCACCCCACAGGGTGTCTATTCTTACCCCCCAGCCCACAGGGACAATTATTTCGAAAATGTTCGCAATGTCAATCATAAGAAAAGAAACATTCATTTATTTGTCGTACGCCAAAATCATTGTAAAGGTTGTTTATACATGTAGACTCGCGTTGACCGATAAATCCATTTGTTAACGTTTATCTTTCTTTTTTTTTCTAAACCCAAACCAGTTGTACCGATTCCAGGAAGAAATTTTACAGTTCTACATGACACATTATTCATAGAGTACAAATCTAGCCCATGCCAAATCACTAGGTTTTTGTGAAAAGAACAACAATTTTTAAAATCCTCTTCGTTTTAACCTCAGTACTACGGTCAAATTACCCCTTTCTTCACACATTTAAAGATATTGTTTCAGTACATCTTTAAATACTCTGAAAGTGTAGGTGTATTTGATATTTCTCTACAGTAGATGTA
Organism: Theodoxus fluviatilis; assembly: GCA_034096865.1. Taxonomy (NCBI): domain Eukaryota; kingdom Metazoa; phylum Mollusca; class Gastropoda; order Cycloneritida; family Neritidae; genus Theodoxus; species Theodoxus fluviatilis. The sequence goes on from JAWQFJ010000565.1 coordinate 85,717, forward strand.
TGTTAGCTTTGTTCAAACAGGACATCGAAACCTTTTGACTCCAGTGATACCAGCAACAAAGAGCTCACGGAGTGTGACGAAGCAAGTAGGCTGACCAGCTTCACAGTGTCAGTCATTATAAGTTCCAGAGGCACAGCCTGACATAATCCTTGCCGAACGAATGAATGTAAACATAACGAACCGATAAAGTCCTAGACAACAACGGTAAAACGTTATTTACCCACTGACAGACGAAGGAAAACTCCACAACTGCACAAGTCATCATAAAAGAGAGTTTACTTAGACATGTGTCATCTTCTGGCATTCTAGGCATTTCCACTCCCACCCCCCACCCTTTCCCGTGGCGAAGCCACGAGCGCGCGCCTGCGAAGCAGGCGCGCAAACTAGGGGGGTCCGGGGGCATGCCCCCCCGGAAATTTTTGGAAAAACGGTTAAAATCTGTGCAATCTGGTGCATTCTGGGCCTTGTTTTGAGGGGTAAGAGCAGCATTGTTTTTGGAGACACACACAAAAAATAGATATATTTTTTTAAAACTCAAACCAAGGTACATGCTTTTTCTAGGGGGGGGGTTCCGGAACCCCTGGAACCTCCCCCCCCACCCCCACCCCCCCCCCATGGGTCGGGCATGGGATGGTAGAGTTTTACGCCCTATCAGCTTTTGTAGGCTATACAAAGCCATTAAGCACGAAAATCACTAGAACAGTTTAGAGTAAACGCTAATCCAGTCACAGAGTCATTCGCCTCTTACGAATCGCGTAGGGAGAGCTAGGAGAAGTAGCATAACTATGTACATGGTTATTTGATCATTCTACGTTCACCTGTCCGTCCGTCCGTCTTAATACATGCCCTCCCGCTCACATGGTTCATAACCTTTTTTATTTCTTTATTTGTAAAATATAGTTTGTTTCTGATTCTTGTATCGGTCGTATTTGCAAGATTGTGAAGAGAAGAACGTCACTGTAAATGTTATGAGCAACACGTAATTCTGTCTCACCCTGCACAGCTCAGATTTGAATGACTCAAGCCTTGTTACCGGGGGAGTGACCGCACCTAAAACATGACTGTGTGTGTGTGTGTGTGTGTGTGTGTGTGTGTGTGTGTGTGTGAGAGAGAGAGAGAGAGAGAGAGAGAGAGAGAGAGAGAGAGAGAGAGAGAGAGACAGACAGACAGACAGACAGACAGACAGAGAGGAGAGATTGTATAGGTGTCGAGTTAGGCATAGCATAATCCACATCCCGCAGTTAACAACACACAGAGTTATTTCCCTTGCGCTATGGCAGAGGTATGCGATCGCTCGCAAATACTACTCGCACAATTATAATCATGCTTTTTTTCTTTTATCAAACTTCTCAGATCTTGATCAGACGTTTCATGTCTGAACGTACGGAAAGCGTACCTTTACCGAGAAAAAGCTGTAACCTACACACGTGCAACACACACCGCTGCCGACGAGTCAAGTCATTGCGAGTATTTTAAAGTTTTAGGTAACCATTAGAGTAAGAATGTTCTTAAATATTTGTATGAAGTTTGATAGAAATTGACATATTCTTTCCAAAACACACACACTCAGAGGGGGAGGGGGGCGAGGGGGGGGGGAGAGGGAGGGAGGGAGGGAGGGAGGGAGGGAGAGAGAGAGAGAGAGAGAGAGAGAGAGAGAGAGAGAGAGAGAAAGAGAGAGAGAGAGAGAGAGAGAGAGAGAAGAGAGAGAGAGAGAGAGAGAGAGAGAGAGAGAGAGAGAGAGAGAGAGAGAGAGAGAGAGAGAGAGAGAGAGAGAGAGAGAGAGAGAGAGAGAGAGAGTTCTTCAGACTTCAGACTTTATTGTTTCAGGCCAGCAGCCCATAACAAGGGCTCATCCAAAATGTGTTCACAAAGGAACAACAAGAAAGTTCTTTTGATGAAACTGTTTTAAACGAAATGTACCCGTTCTTCGAAATACTCCCTATGGAGGAGTTGCTAATAATTGGCTTCGTCTCTGCAAAGCATAATAGATGTACATCGCCACTTGTCGGTTGTTGTTTTGTTTTTTAATTTAACGTGCCATCGATTAGATACAGATAGCCCATTCTCTTTGTTTTCTGTAAATGTTCCTCTATGTATTTTGTCCTTAAGTCATCAAAGTTATGACAGTACAGTAAGAAATGTTCCTCGTTTTCATTGACATTGTGGCAAAATAGACAGCACATTTCGTCTCTTTGTGTTATTGCGTATCTTCATTTTACAGAAAGTTCATTTATGTTACATCTGAATCGGATAAAGGAATCTCTAAATGTCTTAATGTTGAGGTAGTCTACATATATTTCTGGTTCAAATATTTGTTTTAATTCTCTGTACATTCGCAATCTTGCGCGCGCGCGAGAAAGAGAGAGAGAGAGAGAGAGAGAGAGAGAGAGAGAGAGGAAGAAGAGAGAGAAGAGAGACGAGAGAGAAGAGAGGGAGAGAGGGGGAGGAGAGAGAGAGAGGGGGGACGCGAGAGCAGAGAGAGAGCAGAGATGAGAGAGATAACAGCGAGAGAGAGAGGAGAGACTGACGAGCGAGAGAGAGAGACAGCGAGGAGAGAGAGAGACAGAGAGAGACAGAGAGACGAGACAGAAGAGAGACAGAGAGATGAGACAGAGAGAGGAGAGAAAGAGAGGGATGAGAGAGAGAGAGAGAGGGAGAGAGAGAGTAGGCGGAGGAGGGAGTAGGGGGGACGAGGAGAGAGAGAAGAGAGGAGAGAGAGAGAGGATGAGAGAAGAGGAGAGAGGAGACCGAAGCGAGAGATTGTTTTGAGTGAGGATGAGAGAGGAGGAGCGAGAGCTAAATCAAAACAACAACCATCAACCAAGGCATTATTAGTCCAATGCAATTCAAACAACTACACCCCCAAACCAATTTCGAGTCATCCGTTGCGAACCAAAGAAGGGCCCACAACAAAGTGACCCACGGACGGTCGAAATAACATATAAGCAACATATCAAGCATGCGACTACCATCTCTTGGCAGGACACGGCAGCAAACGAATATATAAACACACTTAAAATGATGGATGGATGGATGGATGGATGGGCGGTTGACTGGATAAATGGATGGATGGATGGATGGATGGATGGATGGATGGATGGATGGATGGATGGATGGATGGATGGATGGATGGATGGATGGATGGATGTATGGATGTATGGTTGGATGGATGGATGGATGGATGGATGGGTGGGTGGATGGATGGATGGATGTATGGATGGATGGATGGATATTACTCAAGGCTTACCAGTTTTTATGCGCTATTTGTGGCCAGTGACTACCGAAATCACAGGTGTTCCTCGCGGCTGTGCAGGTGAAAACCCCATTTTCCTCGTTATTCGCCTCAGATTATGAAACCTGTACGGAGACGTGGTGAATCTATTCTTATCCCCAAACCACGAGGAACCGACAGTGTGTGTATGTGCGCGTGAGTGCGTGCGTGTGTGCGCGCGTGTGTGCATATGTGTTTGTGTGTGTGTGTGTGTGTGTGTGTGTGTGTGTGTGTGTGTGTGTGCGTGCGTACGTGCGTGCATGTGTTAGAGTTTGTTTGTGTGTGAGCGCGCGCGTGCGTGCGTATGGGTTAAAATGCGTGTGTGCGTGCGGGCGCGCGCGCGCGCGTGTGTGCATGCGTGCGTGTGTGAGTTCATGCGCACGCGCATTTCAATTTGATGACAGATACTCATGTGATGCCAGATACTCGTGATGCCAGATACTCATGTGATGCCATGTGTGGGGCTGTCGATCCAGATTTATGAGGCACTCGTGCTAGGACTCACGTGATAGTGATAGTGGAAGCTGACATCACGCTCTACTGCAACTATTGCTGCTACTGCTGGTGGTATTGCTACTGCTGCTGCTTGTATTGCTACTTTTGTTGTTGTTGTAGTACTACTACAATTACTACTACAACTGCTACTACAACTGCTACAACAACAACTACAACAACTACTACTACAACTACTAGGCCTACAACTACAACAACTACTACTACTACTACAACAACTATTACTACTACTACAACTACTCCTACTACTACTACAACAACTACTACTACTACTACAACTACAACAACTACTACAACAACTACTACTACTACTACTACTACAACTACAACAACTAAACTACTACTACTACTATACTACTACTACCACCATCACCACCTACGGTAATCCTATCTCAGCCTTCCAAACTACAGGATATTGCGGGTTCGACCCGCGCCAGATGCCCGAAACTTTTTCTGTCATGCGAAGTGTCAGTCCCTGTTTTCGGAACTCTGTGTTCCAA
>JAWQFJ010000565.1:97500-100000 GCA_034096865.1 Theodoxus fluviatilis
CAGGCAGAGCCACCCATGAGAATATTATAGAAGTTCAATACAATACACACACGCTCGCGAGCGCGCACGCATGTACACACACACACACACACACACACACACACACACACACACACACACACACACACACACCACTTACACAGAGTCCTTACCTTAGAGCCAGCCAGGAGGTTCTTATAGAAATTCAGTACAATGCATGCACACACACACACACACGCACGCACTCACACTCACACGCACACGCACACACACGCACACACACGCACTCACACACACACACACACACACACACACACACACACACACACACACACACACTCACACACGCACACACACACACACACACACACACACGCACGCACACACACACCGCTGCCAAAGTGATGAACTCACGTTTTTGTGACTGGAGGAAGCCAGCAATAATCCACAGCGCCGAGCCTTCCACTCCACTGCATCGGAAAAGCATCCCAAAGTCTTGGTGCTGCCGACACAAATACTCTGTCCTCACTTCTCGTTCCTGATCGAAGCTCCTGAAGGAACTCCCTCTTAGAAGATGATCAAAGCGCCTTCGTCGGTTGGCATTGTTTCAAGAGATTACTTAAATGGGGTGGCATCCCTTTCTCTGTCACGTCACGTACTTGATGTGTTTTCAGGTTCCATGGACGTGGAACCAGAGTTTTAGTGGCAGACCTTGCATAAGGTACAGACAAACCCTCGACATAGATTTTCCACCGCAGGAGCCTAAAGGGGCTGTGTTGTTGAGCCTATGTGAGAACCTCATTGTACTACAGTCAGACAGTCGGGAGTGTGCTGAGTGTTGGCGAGAAGAAAGGCTTGGAGTTGAAGTACTAGAGCTGGAAGGAGTTTCACTCAAGACGCGAAGACGCAGCAGCGCTCGTCTACTTTTCTTCTGGGCCAAGGCATCATGGAAGTCAGGATTTGGGGGAAACGAAAGCGTGCATTGCTGTTCCTGGAGAGAAGAAAAAAACGCACACAGTGAATGCCATAATCAATGAAACGTAGGAATTTAATTTTTACTTGCTTACATTTGAGAAAAGGTGCGGATAAGCGTACGCGCACGCATGCACGCACGCACGCAAGCACGCATACATACACACACGCGCGCGCGTACATGCTCACACACACACACACACACACACACACATACACACTCACACACGTACGCACGCACGCACGCAAACACACGTTTGAACATACATACACACATGTGAGAGAGAGAGAAAACTTTGAACTTTTGAAACTTTATTGTCAAGGGCCACGGCCCATAGACAAAGAACGCTACAATGCTGATCAAATGAAAGCAGTAATAATGAAAATTCGTTGGATATCTCATCAGCAGCTACACCACCGGTTATTTAAACTGTGAAATGCATGCTGAAATACCTTATGGGGTAATGGAGAACATCCGCAATACAGACAGATGAGCAAGGTGCAAAGTACATGTATATCTCAGTTAGTGGCTGACAGCGAGGCAAAACGGCCAAAGTTTGCAACTGGTAGTACAACAAAGAAAGTTCCCAATTTAGCAGGCCCGACATTATACCTTTGCTATCGAGGTTTCAGAGTTTTGGCTTTCTGAATCATATTTGCATTGCCAAACTAATCATCAGTATAGAGCAGACGTCGCTGATTTCACAGAATCTCATAGCTCACAACTCTACTGTCGGTGCGTACATAGCTAAGAAAATGCTTATCAAGCCAAAAACAAAAAAAGCTGAATTAGTAAAACTGACGTCGATAGCGAATTATGTTACAATCACAAATAGTCGTCGTACAAGGAAAGCAACAACAATAATACGGGCTTCAGTGCTATTATGAGCACTAATATTGTTAGGCAATACTTAGAAGGAAGAGAGAGAGAGAGAGAGAGAGAGAGAGAGAGAGAGAGGAACAGAGAAAAATAAAGAGAGAGACGGAGAGAAACACAGAGAGAGACAGAGAGAACAAGAGAAACAGAGAGAGAGAGAAACACAGAGAAAGAGAGAGATAGAGAGAGAGAGAACAGAGAGAAACAGAGACGGAGAAAAACAGAGACAAACAGAGAGAGAGATAGAGACAGAGAGAAACAGAGAGAGTGAGAGAGACAGAGAGAAACAGAGAGAGAGTGTGAGAGAGAAACAGAGAGATAGACGGAGACAGAGACAGAGAGAAACAGAGAGAAACAGAGAGAGAGAGAGAATGAGAGAGAGAGAGAGAGAGAGAGAGAGAGAGAGAGAGAGAGAGGTTAATTGGGGGGATTGAGGAGAAACACTTCGAGGTCGCACGCACACACACACACACGCACAAATACGCACACACACACACGCACGCACGCACGCGCAGAGTAAAATCAGAAGAAAACTACAGAAACACTGCATCAAAGAAACTAAAAATGCCAAAAAATCGAAAATGACGTACCTTTTCGCAGACTGCTATACACGATCTTTTCTGCCAGTCTGCGAACGCTGTAACGTGCAGGGTTCTGTGTGTGGGCACTTCT
>JAWQFJ010000565.1:107500-112915 GCA_034096865.1 Theodoxus fluviatilis
GGTATGCTATACTACACTATGCTATGCTATGCAATACCATGCTTTGCTATGCTATGCCATACCATGCTATGCTATGCCCTGCTATGCTATGCCATACCATGCTATGCTATGCTTTGCTATGGTATGCTATGCCATACCATGCTATGCTATGCCCTGCTATGCTATGCTTTACCATGCGTTGCTATGCTATGCTTTGCTATGGTATGCTATGGTATGCTATGGTATGCTATGCTATGCTATGCAATGCTATGCTATGCTCTGCTATGCTATGATATGCCCTGCAATGCTAAGCCATACCATGCTATGCTATGCTTTGCTATGGTATGCTAAGCCATACCATGCTATACTATGCTATGCTATGCTATGCCCAGCTATGCTATGCCATACCATGCTATACTATGCTATGCTATGCTATGCTATGCCATACCATACTATAGTATGCTATGTCATACCATGCTAAGCTATGCTATGCTATGCTGTGCTGTGCTATCCTGTGCTATGCCATTCCATGCTAAGCTATGCTGTTAAGCTATGCCATAGTATGCCATACCATGCTATGCTATGCTATTTCATGCCATGCCATGCAAAGCTACGCTATGCTATGCTACGCTAATGCGTGTTATGCTATGCTATGTATTGTGCGCTTTGCCAAGTTATTCTACATAACATTACCACCGGTCATACAAAGTTAACAAAACAGTATTCGCCTCAGCTTAATCAAGAAGGAAATTGCAAATACTTCTACTTCAAACTCTGGTGTGTGCTGATGCTCAACTCAGTCTTTTTTTTCAGGATTCGACTGCTGAACTTGTACAACATTTGGATTGAGGTAACGATGACAGCTACTTATATATCGTCATTCGCTCTTTTTTCTCTCAGATTTGTTGCATTTTCTCAGTGGTGGATGGTGGCTCGGTACGTGGGGCTTGTATACAAATGTACACATCTTGACAGGTGCGTTGTATAGTTGCACTATCATATCTCTTCAAAACAATATTTCATTACATAAAATGACAAAAATACAATTTATTTACACAAACAAACAAATACACAAATAACAAAAACAAAACACCCCCCAGTTGGACACACCAAAATTATATAGTGTTAAAGCATTTAGCAAAAGTTTCAGTAGTAGTACCCTACATAGCTGTGCATTGTTGCCATGAAAGTCTCTCTTATTAATTGCAAAGATCATTTGTAAATACTATGGGAAGATTGGAATGAGAGCTACTCAAAATTGTTCTAAGAGGACAAGGGGAGGAGGGTTGCTGAGGTGGGGATGGGGGGTAAGGGGTGGGGGGTAAGGGGTGGGGGTAAGGGGTGGGGGGTAAGGGGTGGGGGGTAAGGGGTGGGGGTTAGGGGGTGGGGGTGGGGTAGGGGTTAGGGGGTGGGGGTGGGGGTTAGGGGTTGGGGGTGGGGGTTAGGGGGTGGGGCTAAGAACTAAAGCAAAACGGTGTAGAAGAGAGACTTACTGGGACGTCTGTTCCCACTGTGAGGAGGCTGGGCTGGGGCTGTCTGGAGCCCAGGACCCCCAGGACCCTGGCTCGATCCTCTCACCACCTCCCTCGCGGGGGAAGGACCCTCGTCCCCGCTGTTGGAGGGGGTATGATGACCTTGGGGTGGGGTGTTGTCATCAGGGTCACCCCCTCCTATCCCTGGCCTTCTGTCATCATCACGATTGTCATCGTCGTCATTGTCGCTGTTGTCGTCGTCCGAGGGCTCAGGACTGTCCGGGTCCCTGCCCCGAGCTTGCAGGTAGAGGATGGCGTTGGCCAGGTTTTGCGTGGTGACAGCACGGAGACCCGCTGTAGAGAGGAAAGATGACGTAAGACAAGGCACATGAAGACTAAGGAGATCATGACAAGGCAAAAGCAATGAAATTAGACACAACACAACAGAACAAGACAGGACAATACCAACATGAGCAGGACAGGACAGGACAAGGCAGGGCAGGGTAGTGTAGGGCAGGGCAGAGTAGGGCAGGGTAAGGCAGGGCAGGGCAGGGTAGGGCAAGGCAGGGCAGGGTAGGGCAGGCCAGAGTAGGACAAGGCAAGGCAGGGTAGGGTAGGGCAAGGCAGGGCAGGGCATGGCAGGGTATGGCAAGGCAGGGCAGGGTAGGGCAGGGTAGAGTAGGGCAGGGCAAGGCAAGGCAGGGCAGGGTAGGGCAAGGCAGGATAGGGTAGGGTAGGGCAAGGTAGGGTAGGGTAGGGTAGGGTAGGGTAGGGCAGGGCAGAGCAGAGCAGGGCAAGGCAAGGCAGGGCAGGGTAGGGCAGGGCAAGGCAGGGCATGGCAGAAGAGGGCAAGGCAGGGCATGGTAGAGCAGGGCAGAGTAGGGCAGGGCAAGGCAAGGCAGGACAGGGTAGGGCAAGGCAGGGCAGGGTAGGTCAGGGCAGAGTAGGGGTAGGGCAGGGCAGGGCAGGGCAAGGCAAGGCAAGGCAGGGCAGGGCAGGGCAGGGCAGGGTAGGGCAAGGCAGGGTAGGGTAGGGTAGGGCAAGGCAGGATAGGGTAGGGTAGGCTAGGGCAGAGCAGGGCAGGGCAGGGCAGGGCAGGGCAAGGCAGGGCAGGACATGGTAGGGTAGGGTAGGGCAGGGCAAGGCAGGACAGGGTAGGGCAAGGCAGGGCAGGGTATGGCAGGGCAGAGTAGGGCAGGGCAGAGTAGGGCAGGGCAAGGCAAGGCAGGGCAGGGTAGGGCAAGGCAGGGTAGGGTAGGGTAGGGTAGGGTAGGGCAAGGCAGGGCAGGGCAGGGCAGGGTAGGGTAGGGCAAGGCAGGGCAGGGTAGGGCAGGGCAGAGTAGGGCAGAGCAAGGCAAGGCAGGGCAGGGTAGGGCAAGGCAGGGTAGGGTAGGGTAGGGCAAGGTAGGATAGGGTAGGGTAGGGCAGAGCAGAGCAGAGCAGAGCAGGGCAGGGCAGGGCAGGGCAGGGCAGGGCAGGGCAGGGCAAGGCAGGGCAGAGCAGAGCAGGCAGGGCAGGGCAGGGTAGAGTAGAGCAGGGCACGGCAGGTCTAGGCAAGGCAAGGCAGGGCAGGGCATGACAGGGTAGGGTAGGGTAGGGTAGGGTAGGGCAGGGCAGGGTAGGGTAGGGTAGGGTAGGGCAGGGCAAGGCAGGGCAGGGCAGGGAAGGGAAGGGTATGGTAGGACAAGGAAGGGCAGGGCAGGGCAAGGCAGGGCAGGGTAGGACAGGGCATGGCAGGGTAGGGTAGGGTAATGAAGGGTAGGGTAGGGTAGAGTAGGGTAGGGTAGGGCAAGACAAGGCAAGGCAAGGCAGGGCAGGGCAGAGTAGGGTAGGGTAGGGTAGGGTAGAGCAGGGCAGGGCAGGGTAAGGGTAAGGTAGGGTAGGGTAGAGCAGGGCAGTGCAGGGTAAGGTAGGGTAGGACAAGGCAGGGCAGGGTAGGGCAAGGTAGGGTAGGGAAGGGCAGGGTAGGGTAGGGTAGGGTATGGTAGGGTATGGTAGGGTAAGGTAGGGTAGGGTAGGGTAGGGTAGGGCAGGGCAGTGCAGGGCAGGGCAGGGCGAGGTAGGGCAAGGCAAGGCAAGGCATGGCAAGGCAAGACAGGGCAGGGCAGGGTAGGGTAGGGCAGGGTAGGTAAGGATATGGTAGAGAAGGGCAAGGCAGGGTAAGGTAGGGTAGGGCAGGGTAAGGTAGGATAGGACAAGGCAGGGCAGTGCAGGGCAGGGCAGGGCAGGGCAAGGAGGGCAAGGCAGGGCAAGGCAAGATAGGGCAAGGCAAGATGGGGCAAGGCAAGGCAGAGCAGGAGCAAGGCAGGGCAAGACAGGGCAAAGGCAAGACAGGGCAAGGCAAGACAGGGCAAGGCAAGACAGGGAAAGGCAAGACAGGGCAAGGCAAGACAGGGCAAGGCAAGACAGGGCAAGGCAAGATAGGGCAAAGGCAAGACAGGGCAAAGGCAAGGCAGGGTAGGGCAAGACAGGGCAAGGCAAGACAGGGCAAGGCAAGATAGGGGCAAGGCAAGGCAGGACAGGGCAAGACAGAGCAAGGCAAGATATGGCAAAGGCAAGACAGGGCAAGGCAAGGCAGGGCTGGGCAAGATAGGGCAAAGGCAAGATAGGGCAAAGGCAAGATAGGGGCAAGGCAAGGCAGGGCAGGGCAAGATAGGGCAAAGGCAAGATAGGGGCAAGGCAGGGCAGAGCAAGAGAGGGGCAAGGCAAGGCAGGGCAAGACAGGGCAAAGGCAAGACCTGACAGGGCAAGACAGGGCAAGGCAAGATAGGGGCAAGGCAGGGCAAGACAGGGCAAAGGCAAGACCTGGCAAGGCAAGGCAGGGCAAGACAGGGCAAGGCAAGATAGGGCAAAGGCAAGATAGGGGCAAGGCAAGGCAAGGCAGGGCAAGACAGGGCAAAGGCAAGACCTGGCAAGGCAGGGCAGGGCAAGACAGGGCAAGGCAAGATAGGGCAAAGGCAAGATAGGGGCAAGGCAAGGCAGGGCAAGACAGGGCAAAGGCAAGACCTGGCAAGGCAGGGCAGGGCAAGACAGGGCAAGGCAAGATAGGGCAAAGGCAAGATAGGGGCAAGGCAAGGCAGGGCAAGACAGGGCAAAGGCAAGACCTGGCAAGGCAAGGCAGGGCAAGACAGGGCAAGGCAAGATAGGGCAAAGGCAAGATAGGGGCAAAGGCAAGGCAAGGCAGGGCAAGACAGGGCAAGACAGGGCAAAGGCAAGACCTGGCAAGGCAAGGCAGGGCAAGACAGGGCAAGGCAAGATAGGGCAAAGGCAAGATAGGGGCAAGGCAAGGCAGGGCAGGGCAAGACAGGGCAAGGCAAGATAGGGCAAAGGCAAGATAGGGGCAAGGCAGGGCAGAGCAAGAGAGGGGCAAGGCAAAGCAGGGCAAGACAAGGCAAAGGCAAGACCTGGCAAGGCAAGGCAGGGCAAGACAGGGCAAGGCAAGATAGGGCAAAGGCAAGATAGGGGCAAGGCAAGGCAGGGCAAGACAGGGCAAAGGCAAGACCTGGCAAGGCAAGGCAGGGCAAGACAGGGCAAGACAAGATAGGGCAAAGGCAAGATAGGGGCAAGGCAAGGCAGGGCAGGGCAAGACAGGGCAAAGGCAAGACCTGGCAAGGCAAGGCAGCGCAAGACAGGGCAAGGCAAGATAGGGCAAAGGCAAGATAGGGGCAAGGCAAGGCAGGGCAGGGCAAGACAGGGCAAGGCAAGATAGGGCAAAGGCAAGATAGGGGCAAGGCAGGGCAGAGCAAGAGAGGGGCAAGGCAAAGCAGGGCAAGACAGGGCAAAGGCAAGACAGGGCAAGGCAAGGCAGGGCAAGACAGGGCAAAGCAAGATAGGGCAAAGGCAAGATAGGGGCAAGGCAGGGCAGAGTAAGAGAGGGGCAAGGCAAGGCAGGGCAAGACAGGGCAAAGGCAAGACCTGGTAAGGCAAGGCAGGGCAAGGCAAGGCAGGGCAAGGCAAGGCAGGG
>JAWQFJ010000567.1:0-19284 GCA_034096865.1 Theodoxus fluviatilis
ACACGAGGCGATTTTACCCTGGCGTTCTCGCAAGCGTCATGGTGGCAGCCAATCACGGCTGGCAATGGTGGAGCAAGAGCGTCAGTAGCGCTCTGCCATTGGGAGATATTTTTGTCAGTCCGTGTGTGGCGTGCGGAATTGCCTCTTGTGAGAAGGCCTTCACGCATCATTTGTGACCTCTAGCAGGCCAGAGGCGCATTTCGTTTCAAAAGTGTTTAAAATGTCCAGAGGTGAAGGTTCACGGCGGGCGCCTGCGTGAACAGGTTCAAACAGGAGAAAAGTTTGGACGTCTCGGGCGCCCCCCCCCCCCCCCCACCCCCCCCCCCCCCCCCCCCCCCCGTGAGTGCTCATCTCAACATTGTTGCACAACTTTTGAAACGAAACGCACCTCAGGTCCCGCGGGAGGATCGCATGTGATGCATTAGGGCATTCTAGTTCACTAGAGACTTCAGGCGCGTTTGTTTGGCCCAAAATCTCGCGATTCTCCCTGAATGGCTAGTCGAGAGCGAGTGAGACGCTCCCAGAGCTAGAAAAACGGTCAATCAGAGTCGGCGAAGAAGTTGCCGATAGACGAAATAACTGACGATACAGATATCACATCAGTTTTTCACTTCATAGAACACACCATGGTGTCATATCGAATGGAACGGGAAGTTTTTCAACGAAAAAAAGCACCCCGGGTTCAACTGTAGACAATTTTGCGTGCCTCAGGATGGCCTCGTGGTAACACTTTTCTTACCATCACGTGACTGGGTGCGCAAAACACACACAGAAGTCAAACTGCGGCCAAAGGTGTGAACAGTTTTAATCAACTAGGAAGCATAACTTTAAAATAAGCAAGACACACCGTTTTCTTTAGTCCAAGTGCACTATAGTGAAAGGTGAATGGGTTATTGCGTGAAGTAGGCCTATTTCTTTAGTCCAAGTGTACTATAGTGAAAGGTGAATGGGTTATTGCGTGAAGTAGGCCTATTTCTTTAGTCCAAGTGCACTATAGTGAAAGGTGAATGGGTTATTGCGTGAAGTAGGCCTATTTCTTTAGTCCAAGTGCACTATAGTGAAAGGTGAATGGGTTATTGCGTGAAGTAGGCCTATCCAAATTGTAAATATGTCGATGCAGAAACAGAACAGGGAACACTAAGTGGTGGTTGGACACAACTATATCTCTCGCTGCAGAACTTTGTCGGGGGGTTTTATGTTGGCATTTCCCCGGTAATGCACATACGGGGAAATACTTTAAACACTACGATACTTCGAAATAAAGAAGATGCTGAAACTGGACCTGAAAAACACTAGGTAGATCTTAGTAAGATCAACACATTCTGCCTCCAACCAATGGAACACGTTTTCTTGCGTTTTCAGAGTTTTACCCATTCTTCAGGATTGAGGACGTTCACTTTTTGGGGGGACGAGAAAGAGGTTCGGAAAACCGCAAAAAGGTTTATCACTAGTTGAACGAGGGATGCGCCACCTTACTTCACTAGTCAGGAAATACAGTAGGGCGGTACATGCAGGGTTGCACTGGAACGTTAAGGGAAAGGTCGATGGACTGATCCCAGTCCGAGGTCCTGAAACGCTTTTCTATGCAACCCAAGCTTTCGCCTCTGGATTAGAAACTTATAGTACGCTCTCTCTCTCTCTCTCTCTCTCTCTCTCTCTCTCTCTCTCTCTCTCTCTCTTTCTGTCTCTCTTCTCTCTCTCTCTCTCTCTCTCTCTCTCTCTCTCTCTCTTTCTGTCTCTCTTCTGTCTCTCTGTCTCTGTCTCTCTGTGTCTCTCTCTCTCTCTCTCTCTCTCTCTCTCTCTCTCTCTCTCTCTCTCTCCCTCCCTCCCTCCCTCCCTCCCTCCCTCCCTCTTCCTTCTGAACTTTTCTCCAGTGCTAGGTGAGGACGCCTGGAGAGGCAGGCTCCGTTTACCCATGCATTCCTTGGCTGTCCTGGCTGTCAACACAGACGTTTGCCCTGGAGGCGTCAGAAGGATCCTGGAGCCCCGCCTCGGTCACCTGCAGGCCTCAATCCATATTTAACGGGTCCCCTTCAAAGAGGAGCGGTGTCCGGACCTGCCATTAGTGTGGCTCTCGCTCTAATTGCCCGGGGAAACGGTAGCACTCGCACCACGAGCAAACCCGCGCTGTTGGGGAAGTCTTCAAGGACATCCGAGGCGGGCGGCCCCGAAGGCGACTGTGAAGAGGCAACAGACTGGACACCGCAAAGCGTCCCCAGATTGGACAGCGACAGGAGAAAGTGCATTGCGATGTGGTAACACTACGAACGAGCTAAGTGAGAAACAGTCGGAAAGGATGTTCGTTGGGTATGACAGGGCCGGATCTAGGGGGGGTGCTGGGGGTGCTCGAGCACCCCCCCCCCCCCAAAAAAAAAAAAAAAAAAAAAACCCCCGTGGCGGCGGGGGGGGGGGGGGCGGCGGGGGGGGGGGGGGGGGGGGGGGGTGGTTGCTCAAATATGTTGATCTACTTCCCACCTCATCGGATATCGGCACACTTTGCTTGGTAGCAGAGACAGTATAGTTAGTAAAAAGCTTGGGAAGGAGGGGGGGGGGGGGGGGGGGGGGGGGGGCTAAAAGATGCTGGGCCCAGATGCTGTACTACTCTCCACTTGGTATAAGCACACTCTACTTGGCAGCCAAGGTAGCTGGGGAGGGAGGGGGGGGGGGGTGCTGCTATAATTAAGATGCCTTCCTTTTGCTACTCGCACAGACAAATCAAACCCGGGCAGAGACAGGAAGAATCTGTGACCAAACAAAAACTCTTGGAAATGACCGCACTGCCAGATTGCACAGATTTGCACCATTTTTCTCAAAATTTTCCGGGGGGGCATGCCCCCGGACCCCCCTAGAGGGTCGTGGCTTCGCCACTTCGATGAGAAGACCCTAAAACAATTTTAAGCACCCCCCCTCAAAAAACTTTGATCCGGCCCTGTATGAGAAAAAACGGGAGTGTGTGCGCGCGTGTGTGTGTGCGTGTGTGTGTGTGTGTGTGTGTATGTATGTGTGTGTGTGTGTGTGTGTGTGTGTGCGTGTGTGTGTGTGTGTGTGGTGTGTGTGTGTGTGTGAGAGAGAGAGAGAGAGAGAGAGAGAGAGAGAGAGGGGGGGGGGGAGTAGGGAAGGGGAGAGGGAGAGACAGACAGACGGACGGACCGACGGACCGACGACCGACCGACCGACCGACCGACCGACCGACCGACGACCGACCGACCGACCGACCGACGGACGGACAGACAGACAGACGGACCTACGGATCGATGGACGGACAGACAGGAGAGAGAGAGAGAGAGAGAGAGAGAGAGAGAGAGAGAGAGAGAGAAAGAGAAAGAGAGAGAGACATACAAATATGGATAGACAAGCAAAACCTCATACACATGAGATTTAACCACAGAGACTGGCCAGGGGATAGACACACTTAAACAGGAAGACAGACAGGCTGGGGGGGGTGGGGGGGGGGGGGGGGGGGGGGGGGGGGGGAGGAGGAGGACGAGGAGAAGGAGGAGGAGGAGGAGGAGGAGGAACAGCAGCAGCAACAACAACATGCAAGCGACATGAAGAACGGAGAATGAAGATAAGAAGACAGTAAAGCAGGAAAGCAGGAACAGAAGAATGTAGAATAAAGAATTTAAAAAACAAACAAAAACAAAACAAACAAAACAAAACAGGAGATGTGAGAAGAACAGGCGAAGCATAAGCAGTAGGAAAAGAAGGCGATACAAGAGGCGGAGGCCCGACAGCAACCAGCAAAAGCTAAGGAGACGGAACAGGATCAGGACACTGTGAGAAGCAGGAGTAAGCAAAGACCATATGGTCTTTGGAGTAAGGATGAGCTGGAGGTAGAGTGAGGCAGGACACGTGACCCACTTTTTGCTTTCAAAGTAAAGGACAGGGTGGAAATGCCTGAGCGGTCGAGGACCACTCGGCCACACAACCAGGCACGCGGGTCAAATGCAAAGTGCGCAGGTGCGCAATCAGGAAGACTGCGGCTCACATCAAGCCAGGTGACGTCAGCACGCAGCCTGCCTGGCGCCTTAGGGGTTCTACAGCGCGGAACTGCCGACTCAGCAACGTCTGAAAGAGGGGCCTGATTGACAAAGGGAGACAAACACACTGCTACTATATCAGCGTGATCAGCTGAATTATGATGTGGAGTACATACGAGTTACTTCCCCTAGATTAGCAGGCATATATGCGAGTGTATATATGTTACAGCCAAATCGGGAAATCAGGCATTCTCCGAGAATGCCTGAAAGTTTAGGCATTCACGGTAAAAACCTGGTTTGATCAGGCAATTCCGGTAATGACTGAAAAATTTCAGGCATTATCTGTGATTGACTGAAATAGGCTGTCAGGCATTATCGGAGAATGCCTACCGCTCACAATCTGTGTTTCTGGTGAGAGTCAAAGCATTTCAGTACATAAGCCTACTGTTAAACTTTGAATGGCTGGGGTCGTAATTGGTTTCACGCCTCTTTTGTACTCCCTCTCCCTCCCTCCCTCCCTCGATCCCTCCCTCCCTCCCTCCCCCCCCCCCCCTCCTCTCTCTCTCTCTCTCTCTCTCTCTCTCTCTCTCTCTCTCTCTCTCTCTCTCTCTCTCTCTCTCTCTCTCTCTCTCTCTCAATTTGAAGGCATTCAATTAAAGAACATAATGATGAAATCAGTTTTTTTATATTAATTCTAATAACTAAAATGTACATTAAAACATAACTTTCTGTCAACAGTTCATTTGTTTCCACAAGTCAAGGATTTGTGACACCGACTGTTGCACTTCAGTTTTGCTTTGAAGCATTTGCACCGATTGTTCTGGCATTTCTTTCCACCCGAACAGTTGCACCTGACGTATCCTTGTCCTCCGCTTTGGGAGCCCAGGATGATTGCCTCTCGAAGACTTACGTGCTTAACACAGTTCATTTCACTCAAAGACAACAGATTGTGGACACAGTTCGAACTCGTTTCTGACGGTCAGATAGAAAGAGAAAAAGAAGATTGAGAGAGAAAGAAACAATGAAACAGAAGAAAGAAAATTGAAAGGAGAGAGGGAGAGAACAGAGAGAGAAAGACAGAGAAACGAAACAAAATTATTATTAACCCAGGTTTATGTGATAAGCATATACATTCTTTTTTCCAGTCAGCCCTGAGAGAGAGAGAACGAACGAACGAACGAACGAACGAACGAAAAAATTTATTTGTGTAGGCCACCGGCCCATTACAAAAGTTCAAGAGAAACGTGCGGCTATGTACATGGTAGGGGTCAAGACTGGCCGCCAGTCTTGCAAGTTTTGCGCGCACGAACGAGGAAACTGATCGAGACGTTGAACAGTTCGTTATTTCTGGAACGTCCGTGCAAACAGTCAGGCAAAACGGGAAATTTGTACAAGTAGTTTTTAGTCATTTCCTGATAATGCCTGAAAATTTTCAGTCATTACCGGTATTGCCTGATCAAACCAGGGATTTACCGTGAATGCCTAAACTTTCAGGCATTCTCCGAGAATGCCTGATTTCCCGATTTGACTGTAACATATATATGTGTGCGTTTGTGTATGTACTCTATGTAGTCTGCACAGTTTAAAGCCTCTATTTCACCCCCACCCACCCCTTCTCGAAAAAGTGAATTTTGCAATTTCTGTGGATTTTTTGTTACTGCTCTTTTTGCTGTTATTTTAAACCACGCCGTTTGGACGAATGACCTTGCTTACTTTACAAAAATGCGTCTCAATGTGGTAAAGTGATTGTGTCATTGCCTTGTGTCCAATTTTCAAGAGCATGTGTACTTTTTCAAAAGAACCATGCACATTTGAATGGATTAGGTGTTCCTTTTAATACTTGCATTGTTTTGAAGATAAAAAGAAAAGGCAGATGAAAGCAAATGAAAAAAAATGTCTCACATTCACTGTAAGATGTTTGGGTTCATGTATAATAAATGATTAACTATCAAAGTGCTGCAGCACACACATTTTTGTTAAATGATGCATACAAATAGAAATTTCTCAGGTAGAAAACACCAAACGATGAATTCATCAAGTCAATGACTGTGTATTTATTTAGGTCTGTCCACCTTGATAGAGTAGGAACAAATGATCCATACTATGCATCACAGATGATGTGGGCACAACATATTGCTTTTGGCCTCAAGTGAATGAACATAACAAGGCTATGGGTAAACTAGTGATGCTTCAGCAGTATTTGTCAGCAGTTGCAAACAAGGCTTAATTACTACAGAAAAACCTTAACTTACAAAAGTATTATGCTTTGCCATCATGTGCAGAAGCTTTCAACAAATAATTATTGCATTTATATACAGCCAACACAATAATGACTGCAACAACCCCATAGTATTGTACTAAATGCACTTTGGCCCAAGAGATTCACATTTTAATACTGTGACCCAGGCCCGTCTTATATGCCACTAGATATTAATTTGCAATTGACAAAGCAACAAATTCTAGCAAACAAAAACAGCGAACGAGTGACTATAAACGAATATAGTCTTTTCAACAAATGTGTTACCTTGATGAATTTGTCTACACGTCAGCTCATCCAAGTAAACAAGAGTTCAAAGACAGGTTCATATTCTGAAGAAACATATCTCTCAAACAGGTGAGAGGCAAACCACACTTTTGTTAATTGTAAATATTTAATCAACATTTCCAGGAGAGAACAATGTGACCAAATAGAAAACTGGTGATATGACAACAACAAAATACACGTTGCTGACCCTGTTTCAGGAGTAGAATGAATACTTCTCCCAAAAGGCAGTCTTTCATTCTAAACATTTATGTGCATTTGCATTGTAGTCCTTGGTACAGGAAACAACTCTTGTGAAAATTGTCTGTCTCTTCACCCTGTATTTAGGAACAGATCACATCTTGCTAGCACTTTCCCATGAGGTACATGCAGCCTGTACAGTGACAACACCCTGCAATTCCACATCAATGACAAAATCAAAATACCTGCAAAGGACCCTGATCATTGAGAAATCAATCAAGGTAGCTATGTATTCATCCAAGACTTATGATGTAACTACAGCAGGCAGGCAGTAGATCAGGCCATCTTCAGCAAGTGACAACAATGATTACAAAACAAAAACACCCCAAACACACAAAAATGAAATTTGCTCATTCACAGCAGCTTTGTTGGTACTCAAACAACGCGTGTGGAGTGCAAGCAACAGCATTCCAACATTGTGTGTCATCCTCATGAGTAGCGGTCTTGACTACTGACAGGTGGTTGTAGACAGTCACTAGTTCCTACCTCTCTACATTCTATGATGGTTCCTTCCTGTCACACTACAGTTTACAGTGACTGCAACTGTTACTGGCACTTGTGATCAAAGCACTATCCAAACTCATTATTACCACAGGTTGAGTGCATATGCAACTATGATATAACTATGAGTATTAACTTCATTAGCTTATGTGCAGCTCTGAAATCATGCTTAACATGAAAGAAAGTTTTAATGTAACCATGACAAAAGTACTTGCTTCACTGACTAACAACAGTTAACTCATGAAAAAATGATAGAAATTTTCAACACACAGAACCCAAAATTTCAGACTTGGCCTTTTTTTTTAAACAACATTTGGGTATTCAATGGATTTAGACTAGAGAGATATGAATTTCCACTAATTTAGAGATAAAAATATAGAAAAAGCAATTTAAATGCATAAGCTCACATGGAGGATGAATTGCACATGAATTTAAATCAACAAATAAAGTTATGTACATAAAGTATGAAAAAAGTCAAACCTGCTTCCGAACTAGTAATAAAAAGGTTCTGAAATGAGTTCATGTACACAACAAAAGATCAACCTTTTCAAACACATGACCATCCTTGTGAATCAACACATGGCACACTGCTAAGTACACTTCACATAATATATCTGTATTGCACCTATGGTTAAGCGGGTTCCAAAAATAACCAAGACTTAACATGACATGTGTTGTGACATGACAAATAAAAGTGCCTCCAGCTCAAAACAAAACAATCACAGAAAACAGCAAGCAGACCAAGCACTGACATTCACGGCAGATGACTAGTCATAATATATTGCAATGTAGATTTCAATATCTTGACTAACGTTAATCCATATACGGATCACCAAATAAAATGACAAATTTTGTGACAATACTCTTGCACAAAGCAGTACTCATGATGGACACCCACTTTCCCACATCGAGATGGACTTCCAATAATGGAAGTTCATATTACAATGGATGTCAATAAATTAAGAAGAATCTGCAAACGAGCACGCAACAAATGAAACTGCCTGTCTCGAATCAACTCAAAACAACAGAAGAAATTCAAGATGCACTCTTCATGGTGGCAGGATCCTCCCCTACTTGTCAAAGAAAAAAAAGGGAATCCTCAGAAATGCATGAATTTTCACTTTCAAAGTTACCTCACACCATCCATGGATAACTCCTCACACTATGAAGACAAATGAATCACATGGACATTTTTAAAAGTGCATTTATCAGTGGGGGACAGAGAGGAAAGGGACTGAGTGGTAGGGGTAGAAGGCTTGAGAGAGAATGCAACAGGAAGCAGAAGACAGACACTAAGTCTATAAGTTCATCAATCCATCCCTGAGATATTACTGCAATACAATATCCTTTTTCGCTTTGAAGACCAAGATGATAAGGCATACTTCCTTAAAATTTTTAGAAAATATTGTTGGCAGAAAATTAATGAAAGGTTGTCTTGCAACCCAAACTTTAGAAAAGGAAGTTTTTGGTCAAAATCCATCCATCACAAAACACAGAACTGACATTATTCCAAGTGAAATAACTTGACCAAAATGCTGAGATTTCCTAGGATTCTGAAACAAAACACTTCTGAAAAACATATGAAAACTATTATAATGCTTGGATGACAGGAAGCAGAGGTGAAGAGAGAAATAAAGTGGAAGAAAAGAAGAGATGAATAAAGTTGATAAAAAAGACAACACATTAAATATCTATACTAAAACCCCACATACTGAGTAATCTTTGAGAAAGAGGGAGGAGGAGTAGGAGGGACAAGGAGAGAGGAGGGAGAGGAGGGGGAGGAGGGGGAGGAATTTGCAATGTTGATTAAATGACTGCTCAAAAACAGTAGTTGTTGTGGTAAGGCATATTACACTTATATCAAAAATGCATTTCAAAGACTGGGTGATACAACCAGAAAAAAGTCATAGGTTTCCAAGAAAATGACACAAAATGCAAAAAGACTTTGTGTCCACACGTGGAGAAGGCAAAGAGATTTCATCAACTTGTATTTCAGCAATAGCTGGTAAAAGAATCATAGACAGGAAAACAATATAACTGTGATCTTCATTCAATCACTTTTTGTGTCAATTCAAATATAGTTATTTTCCCAGTAAATCTACATGACAAATGTTTGTGATAAATGTACAACACCTGAAGAGATTTCTGAATCCTTGTGACTGCAACACTACATACCACACAGAAACTGCCACCCGCTATACTGAAGGCAAGCCATCAGTAATGTTTCCAGCAGCACTCATTCCCAGAAAATATACCCGACTGAACATTCATATCACTGGACAAAAAAAACAAAAACTTTTTACCTCCAT
The DNA here is from genome assembly GCA_034096865.1 of Theodoxus fluviatilis. NCBI lineage: Eukaryota > Metazoa > Mollusca > Gastropoda > Cycloneritida > Neritidae > Theodoxus > Theodoxus fluviatilis. The sequence continues at coordinate 9,573 of JAWQFJ010000567.1, forward strand.
AACCAACGGATAATTTATCCTCTGTTTTACTTCGTGACAAGGCACTCTTGGTTTCTCATCATTTTGATAAAAGGGATTTCCATAAATATCTCCCCACCATCATCCTTACATTGACATCTCCCCGACAACTTGTCACGCGGAGATTATCTTTGTCAACATGGGCAGTCCAGATAAGTCCTGCAAAGTCGACACAGGAACTAACCAGCTGCGACTGTGAGACAGTAATGTCACTCCCCTAGTCTGAGGCCTGGAGATGCAAGGCGCACGGGCAAGCACAGTCGCCATGGAGATTCAGGCGGTGCAAGGTTCCTCTGTCTGGGCTGCCACCTGCCTCTCCAACTCCTGCACCCTGTTGACAAGGATCCGGGCTGCGAGTTTCTGGTGGGAAAGGGCTTCCTTCTTCTCATGCACCTGCAAGCAGAAAGCGTGGAGTTTGGGGCACATCAGAAGTCTTGTGTTAAGTCAGCACCAGATTCGAGTACTTCCCAGGGAGTGAAGATTTTATTTTTCCACAGAAAAAAAGCAACAACTTGGGTGGTCATATGCACTTTAAAAAAAAAGGTATATACACTGACTATTCTGCAACCATACCACGGATCCTATGCACACCCAGGGAGAGGAGAAAGTGCTCGTAACTGTGTGCATCCTATCTGTGTGTCACTGTGTTTCTCATCTGCTGCTAGCAAAAGGAGTGATGAAATGTCCCAATGAAGCTGATGAGAAGTTGCTACATCTAAAAAAGCAATACCTCTACATTAATCTGAAAGTCTGCTTGTGGTGTCCAGAGGCAGTTCTGTAAATCTCCTTTCAAATTCCTCGCAGCCAATTCATCCTCCCTAAAACTGACCTAACATATGTGTGCATGTATTTGGAACAGATTCAACATACAGGTGTATGTAGTTACAACAGACCCAGCATACAGGTGTATGTATTTACAACAGACCCAGCATACAGGTGCATGTATTTACAACAGACCCAGCATACAGGTGTATGTATTTACAACAGACCCAGCATACAGGTGTATGTATTTACAACAGACCCAGCATACAGGTGTATGTATTTACAACAGACCCAGCATACAGGTGTATGTATTTACAACAGACCCAGCATAGAGGTGTATGTAGTTACAACAGACCCAGCATACAGGTGTATGTATTTACAACAGACCCAGCATACAGGTGTATGTATTTACAACAGACCCAGCATACAGGTGTATGTATTTACAACAGACCCAATGCACCCAGGACCTAGGAATCCTGTGACAAGCACCCACCATTTCTGTGAGGAGGACTACCAGCTCCTGGGGACTCAGCATCTGTCCCACGGCACTGGCCCCCTCTCCCCCTGACCCTGGTCCATTGGGAACGGCCATCTTGGAGTCAAAGGGTTGTAGTTCATCTGCATATCCCCCAAAATTCACAGGTTTTATTCCTACTCCAACTTTCATCAGCACAAGCAGATACATTTTAAAGTACACAAATGAAAAATGTTTTTGAATTAAAAACACAATTTTATGGCCAACTATCATACAGATAAAGGGTTTGGGAGACTCATTTGGATTGAAACATACTTTCATCCCATCATTATCCAATAGTGAGAGGATACAAAGAAGCCCAGTGTGATAAATATTGAGATAAAACTGTCCATCAACAAGGATGAGGCAGAAAACTGTCTTATGTCACATTAAAAGAGAAAAATTAACAGAAGTCCAAAAATGAATCATCATACTGACAGAAACTGCCCACAATCATAGAGTGCAAGAAGGACTGATGATAACGACGACGACGACGACGACGACGATGATGATGATGATGATAGTGACGACGACGACGACGATGATGATGACGATGACGACGACGACGATGATGATGATGACAACATGGCCCATCAGCCTTAGTAGTCTATACAAGGCCATTTATCATGAACATCACTACAGCTGGTTCCAGTAAGATCAAATCAAGGCTTGACGTCCCTAGTTATTTATTCACCTCTAATGAATTGTATACAAAGTTGCAGAGTACTTATTCTTACCCCAAACACACAGGTGGATGAAAGAGGACTGACTTAAAAAAAAATTAATGACAAATTTCATGAAGCTCACTTATTATTCCTTTTCTTTACAAGTGGTCAATTCTTCCATTCTACATCACAGCAACAAAACTTCAGATAACTTCTTTTTCTCCCCAAATGTATAATATTACCAAGAGGAAGAAAAAGGCAGATTTATATCCTTTGAAGGCAGATGCAACACACAGAACACATCTGGTAAAGGGCGGATGCAACACACAGAACACATCTGGTAAAGGGCGGATGCAACACACAGAACACATCTGGTAAAGGGCAGATGCAACACACAGAACACATCTGGTAAAGGGCAGATGCAACACACAGAACACATCTGGTAAAGGTCAGACCAGCACACTCAAAACAGCTGCCCACCGTCATTGAGGACGCTGATCAGCCACTTGATGGCTGCCCGGGCCTTGATGGCCTTGGAGGAGGGTGGAGCTGCCAGTTCTGCCAGTCTGACTGACAGCGTCTTGCTTCTGGCCAGTTGCTCCTCAAAGGCCTTCCTGTAGGCGTCCACCGTCATGTAGGCCTCCTCCCGCCTCTGCTTGTGCAGCTCTATCTGCGGACACACGGAGCAAGATTCAGAGAATGGGTCGCCATTTCAACGGCATTAGGGCAAGGAGCATGCATTCTGATATCTTGACGTCTGTTACGCTATTTGAGGACTGATACAGTGTCCCAACCCCTGGGCATGTCCTCCTAAATCAGCATACAGATGTGAAAATTATACAAGAAAAGAACCAAGCCTGTGTTGTACAGACTGGACTTGTCTGATCACCACATTGACTCCAAGACAAATTCTGGGATTTGCTCAATACATTCTGCTCAGGGGAAAAAAAGTTCTGATGGTAACCAGATTAACCCGAATTTTTTCAGAAAAAAGAAAGAAAAATTGACAGTAAATGAAGAACTCTTGCTGCCCCATTTTCCTTGCCTTATGGTGTCCACTATTTAAGTTTTAAAATGCATTTTTAGGGAAAGAAAGTTTGATTTATGTTTATTCGGGCCTCTTCTAAGAAAATAAAAAAGAAAGAAAAAAAGTTTAAAAGTTTAGACTGATGGACTGACCCTTTTTTCTTTTTTCTTTATTATTATTATTATTTTTTTATTTTTTTTTGGGGGGGTGTGTGTTGTTGTTGCCATGTTACCTTAATTAACCACAACTTTTGTGTGTGTGTGTGTGTGTGACTTTTTTTTTAAGTGTGTGTGTGGTGTGTGTGTCTAACCTCCTCTTTGAGTTTGATGACCTCGCGACGGACGTTGGCGGCAGCGTGGGCACAGCCACAGGGCTGGGCATCAGGCCCCCTGCACCTGCATGCACCCAGGACAGCCAGCTGTGGGCAGAAGAAGAGGAGATGCAGTATCTTGTCATACACAAAACAGCCTGCTGCTCACAATATCAGAGTACAGAACTGCATGCACCCAGGACAGCTAGCTGTGGGCACAGGAGGAGGAGATGCAGTATCTTGTCATACACAACACAGCTTGCTGCTCACAATATCATAGTACAGAACTGCATGCGGAAGACACAGATGTTCTGAATCTTTCTTTCCCTGGCACATCCCAAAGTTTCACCCATTTCTCAAGTTGAACATGAGGGATGGATTTCCCTTCACAGACAGAGACCACTGCTGCCTCATTGTGTCAATTTTTTTTTAATAATAAGGATTCTCTGAGGTAACATCTACACTTCACGACATGCCTTCACTGTCCTCTAAGGCATCAGTCCAAAATCTGCAGAAAAGAACATTTATCACTTTGTCTGTGAATTCAATTTCAGTGTTATTAGATAAGGCAGTCAGACAAATGGGTCACCTACCTTATCTTATTACACTTCAAGAGCCGACACTGGCACCAAACTTCCCTGTCAATATCTGGGTCATTGCTGATGATAATCATAACACCCATGAAATATCAGAAAATAAAATAATGAGCAGAAAATCATAAGACTGGAGCCCCATTCTATCCCACTTTATATGAGTATTCAATCAATTAATTCTGGACCTAAAAGTTTCAGTAAATAGGAATGATGACATTTTCTGACTTGGATGTCCATAGCTAATAACGTCTGGACTTGGGTGGTACACTATCCAGTGAGCACTCATGCCTCAGTGTGAGCACTCACGCCTCAGTGTGAGCACTCATGCCTCAGTGTGAGCACTCATGCCTCAGTGTGAGCACTCATGCCTCAGTGTGAGCACTCACGCCTCAGTGTGAGCACTCATGCCTCAGTGTGAGCACTCATGCCTCAGTGTGAGCACTCATGCCTCAGTGTGAGCACTCACGCCTCAGTGTGAGCACTCACGCCTTAGTGTGAGCACTCACGCCTCCGTGTGAGCACTCATGCCTCAGTGTGAGCACTCATGCCTCGATGTGAGCACTCATGCCTCAGTGTGAGCACTCACGCCTCAGTGTGAGCACTCACGCCTCAGTGTGAGTACTCACGCCTCGGTGTGAGCACTCATGCCTCAGTGTGAGCACTCATGCCTCGGTGTGAGCACTCATGCCTCGGTGTGAGCACTCATGCCTCAGTGTGAGCACTCATGCCTCGGTGTGAGCACTCATGCCTGGTGTGAGCACTCGTGCCTCAGTGTGAGTACTCGTGCCTCAGTGTGAGCACTCGTGCCTCAGTGTGAGCACTCGTGCCTCAGTGTGAGCACTCATGCCTCAGTGTGAGCACTCATGCCTCAGTGTGAGCACTCATGCCTCGGTGTGAGCACTCATACCTCAGTGTGAGCACTCACGCCTCAGTGTGGGCACTCATGCCTCAGTGTGAGCACTCATGCCTCAGTGTGAGCACTCATGCCTCAGTGTGAGCACTCATGCCTTGGTGTGAGCACCAAATGCCATCTGCGCCCACCTCAATGGAGGAGTAGGTGCCGTAGTCCTCCTCAGCGCTCTGGGTGCAACATCTGCTGTAGCGCTCCCTGTCCCTCACATCCAGCAGCGCCAGCAGCTCATCCCGCTCCCGCATCAGCGCTGAAGATCAGGGAGGTGACAGAGCAATGATACTTCCAAGGATTGTCTTCATGAGAAAGTGCATTATTGTTCTGTGGGATATTTAGTATCCCTGGTGGTGCTGTGATTGTGCTATGCTTGAGGGGGTGGGGTGGGGGTGGGGGTGGGGGTTGGGGTTGGTGGTGGGGGTTGGGGTTGGGAGAGGGGGGTGGAGGGGGGGAAGTGTGTGTGTGTGTGTGAAGTAATGGTTTCTTTGAAATAAATCTGTAAAAATTTTAATGTGAGAACATGAACATATTCTTCATCTTATCAGATAAATAAATTATATGTTCATCTCCGAACAGAAATCAAAGATAAAGAAGAAAAGTCTGAACTAACGTGGATATCTTGTAACATTATGAATAAATATGCTAAATTTTCAATTATCATGAAACTCCGCACTGTATCAGAGAGTGTTGAGTGCAAGCAGGCAAGAGGTTTACCCATTTTCTGTGCAGACACTCTGCGAAGCTCCTCTGACCTGGCCTCCAGTGTGCTCATCAGCACAGCTGTCTCCTGACACATTCTGCCAAGACAAGGATGGACACATTTTAAAACTAACTATGCAACTGGTAATTTCATCCATAACTTGCACGGTTTCCTACAACACTTCAAAATGACCCACTTGGCTGAAAAATACTAACAACAAAAAAAAAACATACAAGCACCCCCACTCCCCATCCCCAAACCCCCACAAACCTTTAAGAACACTTTGACAGTTTTCAACTGTAAATTATCTCGATCTCAGCCATCTTGCTGTATAAGAAGTGAAAACCAACTGCAGTGCAACATCTCTCCATTACACAAGTGTACACGCATGACAATCATCACTGTGATGTCTTAACTTCAGTTGGATAGAAATCTAAAATCCATCTAAGATACTTTTAACACTGAGTACATAAGAGGGTTTCTCTGCACTTGACAGTAAGAATACAAAAGGAAGTTTCTGTGCATTTGATTTAAAAAAAACATGATTCATATTATCTACAGCTGCAGGATAATATTAATAGATACCAATTTCCTGACCAAGTTTCCTAGCTTGAAATTACACTTGAAAATATATATGCAGCAGTTTTTGCCTTTTCACAGTTTTACCTAGCAAACGCCTCCTCAGAGCAGATGTCCTCATCACTGCTACAGGAATCCTCGTCCAGCAGAAAGCAGGAATCCTACACCAGCACCGCCACCAAGCAGGAAAGAAGCGTGGGCAAGAAGAGAACTGTTAGCTTGTCATGAAGACAATGAGACTTGGGCAAAAGTTGGTGAGCTACAGTTTATCAGTATGTCATTAATAGGTGCAAGTGCATGTTAGAGTAGGAGGAGGGAAAGGAGAAAAGTGAGTGAGAGAGAGAGAGAGAGAGAGAGAGAGAGAGAGAGAGAGAGAGAGAGAGAGAGAGAGAGAGAGAGAGAGAGAGAGAGAGAGAGAGAGAGAGAGAGAGAATGTGTGTGTGCGTGTGTGTGCATGTGTGTGTGTGTGTGCACATGCATGAATGCATGCATGCAATTTTGTGTGTCTTTGTGTGCGTACATGCATGCACGTGTGTGTGTGTGTGTGTGTGTGTGTGTGTGTGTGTGTGTGTGTGTGTGTGTGTGTGTGTGTGTGTGTGTGTGTGCATATAAGTGGACATGTCTAAGGGAGGGAGGAAGGAAGAGAGCTGAGCTGAAATGAACTTTAATTTAGAAGCCCATTGGGGCTCAAAGCAGACAACAAACACACACAACCACCGACCCACACTGTCATCGTCAACACACACACGCAAGACACACACCACACACGCACACGACAACACACACACGGCACAATGGGGAGAACAACAAGAGAACAACACACACAAACGTGGCTAGTGGAAACAGCAAACAAGAGACTCTAACAGATCCGATTGTAACAAGAAATTCATACATGTTGTCCGTTTCTTGTTTCTCTTCTTTGCCAGGGATGATGGTTAGGAAGGGATTAAAAGTCAATTCTATAATTGCACGTTTGGACTGATAGTACTCATCATTCACATTAAATCAAATTGATTGTTTATGTTACCACACAGCCCCCCGTTAACCTGGATCAACAGGCAGAACCACATTTTTTTTGCTTAATTAACCGATGATTAGAGAAGACAGAGAAAAAGACCAGAGTCTCATGTCTTTCAAGCAGTCATTTCATCAGCCAAGTAATTATTTCTTTCTATCTCTTTTCATTGCACAAGAGCAGGTTCGTTTTCCGTGAGACTGTGTCCAAAATTTGATCCTTTTCCCCATTCCTCCTTGGTTTCCCTATTATTTTCCTTCTGCATCATAACTTAAACTCACAAGACCAAACAAGGCTGCTTAGCTGCCTACCGATGGCCAGGCATTAACCTCAGAAGAAACCCTGTCAAACGAAGAACAATAAGATAACGACTTCCTGAAAGTAGAGCTTAAAGCTTATTGATTGATGATCTAATTGAACCTACTATACGCTTAACGGTTTACTATTTAACGGGCACTAAAACTCTACGGGCTTTTTGTATAAGTCTACTAACTATAAAAATCATAACTTACGCATACTAAAACCGCAGAGACTCTCTGGGCCACACAGAGATCAGGCCCACTAGTTTTCCGTTACATTGTCCCAGTGTTTACTGAATCAGTAACTGTATTGAACTGCCGGAAAATTCTTGCCTCCTTTTTTATATATAATTTCTAGTTTAACTTTATTTCTGGAATGTTCCGGAACTTTCCTTTGGTACTTATATAGAGATACCGGCTCATTTAGAGCTACTTTATGTACTGTTCAGGGTAAAAAAACAAAATGGAATAAGTTTGAAACGTTCATCAAATAAGTCGATGTCATTCTCTACAATGTCGACTGTCAATAGCCCATTGAATAATTTCCTGATAAAAGAGCCAGCTTTGGGTATAAAGAACTTTACTTGTAGACCTGAAAAACACTCACGCGTGAGCTTTCCCCCCCGCTCTCTAAGCCCTCGGGGTCTACCGCGCCCATATTCAACTCCCTTAAGGGAAACCATTTATTTTGCATGGCTTGTTTCTGCTGCTTTTTTTTTGGTGCTTTAAAATGTGCCTTGTTTTTAATCCATTTACGCTTTGGGCTTCTGTTTTACCGCGTTTTGCTCTGCATACCAATGGACGTCGAACTGATTTCCTTTTTCGGTGTGAACAGACTGTTTTTTGCTGTCCGTTTCCCTTTGTGAAAAATGACGCATATTTCCCTTCCTATTCCCGTTATTATGTTTTCCTCTTGCTAATCTAATACTTTTTTTCCCCTGTCTAAGATAATCTACATGCTGTCGTGATCTCTCTCCACTCAAACACAAAACACAACCAAATGGAACGGAGGGAGGAGGAAAAGAGAGTAATCACTACAGCATTACGAAGGACGTCGCACATGGCACTTGCTAGACAGCCATGCATAATGTCCTTATTGGTGGAAGGGCTTTCACATATCTGGACGCCATTTAAAGACAATGAACTGATGATACGTTGGAACATTAAACTACATGGTACTCTAATGAGGGTATCTTCTATATAGGACCAAGAAAGTTCAGAAACATAGTCAGATGTCAAAATTACGTTAACTAGAAATATATATAAAAAGGAGGCAGAATTTTCTTTCCTGGGACAAGTTCAATACCATTTACAGACTGAATTCTAAGTACCCACTGGTGACAATGTAACTGAAAACGTGTTGTGTCCCCCAAGGAGAGTCTCTGCCGTGCCCGTATCAGCTCTCAGAATGTTCTTTGTGACAAGTGTTTCTTCTGAGGTAGCAGCCTGTTTCTCTTTTGAGTTATGATTCAGAAAGTTCCAACATATATGACACAGTTCGGAACTTTTCTTGTGCAGTAAACTTTGGGCTTGAAAATGACTGAAATACTTCGAACTCTGGGCTGCTATCTGCCTGTCTCTGATCATGTTAATTTAAAGCAAAATAATATGTCGTGCTGCCATGTGATCCAAGGTACACCAACTAGACTAAAGAAGAAACCAATGATTGAGTCTTGCAATTATAATTGGTCTTTGAATATCTCATCCCTCATCCATCCCTCCCTGACAAAGAAACAAAAGTTATAAATTCCTTTCTTTCTCATATTTTTTTTTTTACATCTTTGGTCCTTTAGGAGGTTCTTTTTCTTGTTTCCTGGTTGCTTTTCTTTCTCTGCTGTTCCCATTACGATGTCCCCCACCACTTTTACCCATCCAACAATGTCCCAATACACATTTTCTGATTGTTTTCGCTATTCTTTTCGTTGTGATTTCGTTCTGTTCCCACTTGCTCTCTAATGTCTTTTCTTCGTTGTTCTGGTTTCCAATTGTCCAAAAAAAACAATCTGTCTGTTCTGTTCACCACAAACACATTATCCTGGTGAACACTGTTTTGCAGTGTGTGTGGTGTGTGTTTGTGTGTGTTGTTGTGGTGTGTGTGTGTGTGTGGTGTGGTGTGTGTGGGTGCCATAGAAAAATGAGTGTGTGTGTGTGTTGTGTTGTGTGTGTTTGGTTGTGGTTGTTTTTGGCTTTTGGAAAGGGAGCCAAATAAATGGGTGGCTAAATCAATAAAAGTTATCCAATTTCAAAAAAGGCCACACTAAGCTTTCTGATCCTCCTTGTCTTGCGGTATCTCCTCTCCACTTCTTTCCACTTCCTCCCCCTT
>JAWQFJ010000567.1:19297-34939 GCA_034096865.1 Theodoxus fluviatilis
CATTAGCATACACAGCGCAGTGGATACATGAGGAGTCAGTCCATTAATGCTCATTAGCATACACAGCGCAGTGGATACATGAGGAGTCAGTCCATTAATGCTCATTAGCATACACAGCGCAGTGGATACATGAGGAGTCAGTCCATTAATGCTCATTAGCATACACAGCGCAGTGGATACATGAGGAGTCAGTCCATTAATGCTCATTAGCATACACAGCGCAGTGGATACATGAGGAGTCAGTCCATTAATGCTCATTAGCATACACAGCGCAGTGGATACATGAGGAGTCAGTCCATTAATGCTCATTAGCATACACAGCGCAGTGGATACATGAGGAGTCAGTCCATTAATGCTCATTAGCATACACAGCGCAGTGGATACATGAGGAGTCAGTCCATTAATGCTCATTAGCATACACAGCGCAGTGGATACATGAGGAGTCAGTCCATTAATGCTCATTAGCATACACAGCGCAGTGGATACATGAGGAGTCAGTCCATTAATGCTCATTAGCATACACAGCGCAGTGGATACATGAGGAGTCAGTCCATTAATGCTCATTAGCATACACAGCGCAGTGGATACATGAGGAGTCAGTCCATTAATGCTCATTAGCATACACAGCGCAGTGGATACATGAGGAGTCAGTCCATTAATGCTCATTAGCATACACAGCGCAGTGGATACATGAGGAGTCAGTCCATTAATGCTCATTAGCATACACAGCGCAGTGGATACATGAGGAGTCAGTCCATTAATGCTCATTAGCATACACAGCGCAGTGGATACATGAGGAGTCAGTCCATTAATGCTCATTAGCATACACAGCGCAGTGGATACATGAGGAGTCAGTCCATTAATGCTCATTAGCATACACAGCGCAGTGGATACATGAGGAGTCAGTCCATTAATGCTCATTAGCATACACAGCGCAGTGGATACATGAGGAGTCAGTCCATTAATGCTCATTAGCATACACAGCGCAGTGGATACATGAGGAGTCAGTCCATTAATGCTCATTAGCATACACAGCGCAGTGGATACATGAGGAGTCAGTCCATTAATGCTCATTAGCATACACAGCGCAGTGGATACATGAGGAGTCAGTCCATTAATGCTCATTAGCATACACAGCGCAGTGGATACATGAGGAGTCAGTCCATTAATGCTCATTAGCATACACAGCGCAGTGGATACATGAGGAGTCAGTCCATTAATGCTCATTAGCATACACAGCGCAGTGGATACATGAGGAGTCAGTCCATTAATGCTCATTAGCATACACAGCGCAGTGGATACATGAGGAGTCAGTCCATTAATGCTCATTAGCATACACAGCGCAGTGGATACATGAGGAGTCAGTCCATTAATGCTCATTAGCATACACAGCGCAGTGGATACATGAGGAGTCAGTCCATTAATGCTCATTAGCATACACAGCGCAGTGGATACATGAGGAGTCAGTCCATTAATGCTCATTAGCATACACAGCGCAGTGGATACATGAGGAGTCAGTCCATTAATGCTCATTAGCATACACAGCGCAGTGGATACATGAGGAGTCAGTCCATTAATGCTCATTAGCATACACAGCGCAGTGGATACATGAGGAGTCAGTCCATTAATGCTCATTAGCATACACAGCGCAGTGGATACATGAGGAGTCAGTCCATTAATGCTCATTAGCATACACAGCGCAGTGGATACATGAGGAGTCAGTCCATTAATGCTCATTAGCATACACAGCGCAGTGGATACATGAGGAGTCAGTCCATTAATGCTCATTAGCATACACAGCGCAGTGGATACATGAGGAGTCAGTCCATTAATGCTCATTAGCATACACAGCGCAGTGGATACATGAGGAGTCAGTCCATTAATGCTCATTAGCATACACAGCGCAGTGGATACATGAGGAGTCAGTCCATTAATGCTCATTAGCATACACAGCGCAGTGGATACATGAGGAGTCAGTCCATTAATGCTCATTAGCATACACAGCGCAGTGGATACATGAGGAGTCAGTCCATTAATGCTCATTAGCATACACAGCGCAGTGGATACATGAGGAGTCAGTCCATTAATGCTCATTAGCATACACAGCGCAGTGGATACATGAGGAGTCAGTCCATTAATGCTCATTAGCATACACAGCGCAGTGGATACATGAGGAGTCAGTCCATTAATGCTCATTAGCATACACAGCGCAGTGGATACATGAGGAGTCAGTCCATTAATGCTCATTAGCATACACAGCGCAGTGGATACATGAGGAGTCAGTCCATTAATGCTCATTAGCATACACAGCGCAGTGGATACATGAGGAGTCAGTCCATTAATGCTCATTAGCATACACAGCGCAGTGGATACATGAGGAGTCAGTCCATTAATGCTCATTAGCATACACAGCGCAGTGGATACATGAGGAGTCAGTCCATTAATGCTCATTAGCATACACAGCGCAGTGGATACATGAGGAGTCAGTCCATTAATGCTCATGAGGCCAACAGAAAAATAGCTGTGGTTACATGAGGAGTCAGTCCATTAATGCTCATTAGCATACACAGCGCAGTGGATACATGAGGAGTCAGTCCATTAATGCTCATGAGGCCAACAGAAAAATAGCTGTGGTTACATGAGGAGTCAGTCCATTAATGCTCATGAGGCCAACAGAGAAATAGCTGTGGTTACAGTAAAACATGACCAGAAAAAAAGGGTTGGTAGGTCAGCCTGAATTTTCTTTTACAACTTTTTAAAAAATAATAGAACATGCCAGATTGAACATAAATCACAATCTCTTTTTCACTGAAAATATTGATTTTTTAAAACTTAAATAGTAGATTCCCTGAGTGCTCATTAGGCAGGGAAAATGGGACATCACATAATTTATTGATTACTATTGATTTCCACCCTTTTTTCATCCTTTTTTTTTTGGGGGGGGGGGGGGGGGGGGGAGCATGTTCCAAAAAAGTTTAGGGTCAGCAGAAGAAAAAAAGGACAGTCAGGATACCATATAGCCACAACCATATTTTTCTTTGGCCTTATATGCACAGAGATTGACAGAGAAAGGAAGGGAACATTCCATGAGCTATCAAAGCGCTCAGCCGACTATGAAGCGCCAGTCCATTAATGCTTATTGAATGCAAAGAGGATGACAGAGAAAGGACGGGAACATTCTGTGACCTATCAAAGCGCTCAGCTGACTATGAAGTGCCAGTCCATTAATGCTCACTGTATGCAGAGAGGGTGACAGAGAATGTGAGGAGACATCCCATTACCTATCAAAGCGCTCAGCCCATGTCTGCTGGCTGTCCATGAAGGAGCTCTCTTTCCATTCCAGCTCGAACTGCAGCTTGTTAACTTCCTAGGAGGGCATGCAGATGGGAGGGGCATGGTTAGTGGGCTGTGTGTTATCAGCCTGCATACACAAGCACTGGCATTCACGGCAAAGGCAGATGGGAAGGAAGGGGGAAACATTTTTTTAAAGATGTGCATTTTGATGGTCACAGATGTATATTTGACCAGGGCCTGTATCCACAACGTTGATTTATCTTTTTAACACTCGATTTATCCCCTAACCCCGGGTTATCTTGATCGGTTAGATAAGGTATGCTCGTCAGAGGATCCTAGGTTGCGCTTTGCTATATAAACTGGTTTCCAGTAAGGGAGAGTGGAACAGACAGTTGGAATCATCTGAGTTTAGAGATAAATCAGGGTTAAAATAACTTGCCGTTCTGGATACGGGCCCAGGCAATGTACTTAAAAACAAGTCATGCATGAAGCTTCCTGTGATCATGTCTGCCAACCCCTCGAGCAGTGCAAAAGGAGTGTGACACAGTTAAGCGGAATCCATCACACCCCTAAACCATGACTCAAATATAAAGTGTTTAAACACACACAAGCAATTTTTTTTCTTCTCCAAATCTGTCTTCTTTCCTTCCTTCCTGTCTGTCTTTTCTTTCTGTTACCATTTGAAAACAAAAGTTTTGCCACTGATTTTCCAATGTTGCATTCATTCTGATGAATCAAGTGTTTACAGCAGCTCTTTGGCAGTGGCCTGAGTGCAATTCTTAAACAGTGAGCTCTTGGCAAATACGACCTTGAACATATTTTTTAAATAGAGGAATATTTTGAGGCTGAGTGGAATACTGGAATCAATCAAAGAGAGACAGAACAAAATCGGCTTAAAGGGTACTGGTTGGCAGGTCTGTATTATCTATCAGCATTTACATGAGCTAGGTAGTATGAGCCTCATGCATATCAAAGTGAGTGCAATGAGAGACCCACATGACATATAGATCAGCCCATATGGTGGTCATGAAATTCATTCTTTGAAAGTTGATACCTATGTCCCTGAAACTTTGTCAGGTACATTAGCATGCCCGTGTAAATGTGTCATATCCTTCTGTTGATGCGGTAAATCATTAAAATGTTCACCCACCATGAACATGCCCCACATGTATTATCATAGCGCATTAAATTCCCTTTGTATATGAGAATCAATAAGCACATGATGCATGCACAAGGATATTAAAAAAATTATTTAAAACATACATCACTCATCAGTGTTATTAATAACATCCAGTGGCAACTAACATCTTCAAGGGGTTGATTAAATCAAGCTGATTTCTTGCTTCCATCACATGTTTCTCTCTCCATATATGGAATTAGCATAATATATGCAAAATGAACATGCCTAGTCTCTCTAGGGTGCAGGTTTCTTCTTAGTGGCAAAATTACTTGTTTACTTTTCAACCATTCCATTTTGAAAATAAACAAAAATGTTTTCGACTTCTCACATGTTACATTTTTACAAAGCACTTCAATAAAAGCCCTCACATCATGTATTTAAAACAAAACGAGGTGTCTAGACAAGTTATTCATTCAAGCATCAATACAAATAACCTGTGAAGTGATCAAAGAAGATGTCAACAAACCTTAATAAGCTCTTGGCTAATTTCTGCATTGACCTTTTCTTGGGAGACTTGGATCCTTGTAGCTGACTCCGCCTGCGAACCAATGAGAAAGTTTTCAAATAATCCTTACATTTACAAACAAGAGAATGCATACAATGCATACTGTCAGATCCAATACAATGACTTCTGACTTGAAAATGCCAGTTGATCAGTGACAAGCAACTGATAAGGTTCCCTGACAATGAGTCAAAAGTATGAGGAGTTTGATTCACCTTCACTCCATCCCTGCACACTCTCACTCTCTTCATCCTCAACTCAACTCATATCTTAGCCATCCTGAAAACTCTTTCCCTTCAAGAAACAAAAAATCATAGTGCCAACATCAGTAAAAGCTAATCAGGTCCTCTAAAGCAGGTTTGTCTTTGTTGTGGTTTGTAAGTTGCAATTTGATGGTAACTTCTTTGACCAAGGATTAAGATTGAAGTCATATTATTTTTGAAAAGGCACTCAGTTTTCATATCTACAATGACACCATAAGGTTAGAGGCCATCATAAGATCTTGTTGCAAGATACTAGTCACCTCTATGCACCATTGAGAAGTGCCCAGATCAAGGCCATCAAGACATCTGTGCAGCAAGCTGTTCAGGCTATGCGTGGGTGGCTTCTTTTTTACCTTGTTGAGTTCAGTGTACACATTCCTCTGTCAAGCTGTTCAAGGCTTTACTGATTTTTTAATACTGAATCAATTACAATTGGGGCTTTCTATTGCCATCAAGCTTGCCTTATCAGGGAATTACTCTGTACCCACACTTTGCAGACATTTCATGCTCCTTGCAAATCAACAAGGGAAACATTTCCTTTTTATGAAAAAAGAAATCCGAGGGACCTCTCTCTAAAATCTATAAAGCATCTCACTTGAACCTTTCTTCAGAGGATGAGAGGAAAGTAAACACAAGTGGACAATAGCGATATGAGTGGTCAGTCTTTAGTTGCATGAGCTGCCTGTAAGCCTGGATCTTAACCCTTACCCCTGTGTCATAACTGGGACTGTTTGATTTGTCAGTGATTAAAAAAAAAAATTCATTTCAAGGATGAGACACCTACCCTTTTGTTTTGCACATGCCTGTCTAACTATCCAACATAATAAAGCAAAACAATACCAGAAGTACTCATAATTAGATGAAGAACAAATTCATGTCATTGTTTTATGAAAATGTTACGTTAATGCTGAATTTTGGGGGGTAATTTTTGGAAAGCCTAGTTCACTGCCTTCCCCCCTCATAACTAGCAGCATATATCATAACTAGCAGCTTATGTCATAACTAGCAGCTTATGTCATAACTAGCAGCTTATGTCATGACTAGCAGGCTCAGCCAAGTCACGTCCTCGAAACATATGCCACCACTACCAGGTTAAAGTTTAATTTACACTCTCTCCATACTCCACCTCTTGTTGCCATTCCCACTCCACCCCTAGCTGCCAGTTAAGCCCCTGCTACCACCTCTGCAATCCTCTTCAAACCCAAGTTCTAAATTAAATGCTCGTTTGATGATCTTGGGGCATAGATGCTTGTTGTTCCTTATAAGGCCACTAAATGTAAACCAATGAGCTCCAGTAAGAAAACTTGGGAGCTTGTCCATGCTTTTGCTGGCAGCAATGGGGGGTATGGGAATGGCTGGAATTAAGTAGTTTGGGATATTACATGCTCGTCCATCCTTGACAACTGACTCAGTGACTGATTAAGAAAAATAACTTCTCTGGTAGTACAGTGGTTAAGATGCTCGCTTTGCGGCTAGCTGGTGCAGTGTTCAGTTCTGCGCGGATCCTAGAGCTGCATTCTTGGGCAAGGTGCTTATATAACCCGCACTGCCTCCCCTACCCAGGAGGAAAACCCGGTGGTGGGCGCTGCTCTGTAGTGAACAGGGGGGAAACTCCCCCAAAACTAATTCTCATGTGAGCAAGAAATAAAATTGGTAGGGAAAAAACCCACATCAAGTTGTGAGTGACCAGGCAAGTGCCAAGAGAGGAAATACAAGGACTTGCCTTCTTTCTCAGTATGGCTATGGCCTTGTATTTGGCATCCAGCCTCCTTCGACATGCTTCCAGATCCAGCTTCAGTTCCTCCACCTCCTGGAAATGACAGTCCCCAAAGCTTATGAAAGCAAAACACACATATTCCAGTGAAAAGGTCTTCGTTTCATAGATGTGTGATAGACGAGCGATGAGGTCACAAAAGAGCATCAGTGTAACCAAAATTTCCCTCACCAGACTAATTCATAACACATGAGATGAGTTTGGGAAAGTATATAAGATAGAAAGGAGAGGAAGGAGTCGATACTATAAGATAAGAAGGTATGATGGTATTTAAATTTAAAATAATAAATGGGAGGGTGGGGGAAGGGGGGTGGAATAAAAGGAAGGGGGGAAGGGGGTGGGAATAAAAGGAAAGGGAGAAGGGGTGGGGGTGGGGGTGGGGGTGGAAGGAGGAAGCAGGGAAAAAAAGGCTCCAGAATCAGGGAAAAGCTAACAAGTTGGAGACTGTAGGAGTGAGATTGAGTGAGGTGGAGGGCTGAGTTAGCTAAGTGGGGGCAGAGGGGAAGTTGAGAGGGAGTTGGAACTAGGAAGGAGGATGGATGGATGGATGGATGGATGGATGGATGGATGGATGGATGGATGGATGGATGGATGGATGGATGGATGGATGGATGGCATTTAACAGCCTATAACTAGCATAAGACTTTGTAGGCTATGTAAGGCCATGAAGCATGAAAATCACTAGAATAGTTAAGAGTAAACACAAGTCAAGTCATGATGTCCCTAGATATTTGCCTCTTACAAATCATGTGAGTCTACACTGGTGGGTCTACTCTGACCCCCAACCCAAATGAAGCACCAGGAAGGGGGAGATGGGATCCCATGCAAGAGACGAGGAGAGACGGGATCCCATGCAAGAGACGAGGATCCCAGAGCAGACTATTTGCAGCAGTAGCAACAAGAGCAGTCCTTTGTCTGTGGAGCACAACCAGCTGCAAAGCCCCCAAAGCAAGTAAAAGTAGTCATGGCACAAGTATAAATAACTCAGATGGAAACTGGGTCAGGAGGAGCAGCTTGAGAAGCTATTTCTGTCTTCATCAGTGTGCATTCAATGGAGATCAACAGTTTGTCAACCCACCTCTTAGGAACCTAATTACATTAGATGAATAAATCTCCCATACAAAACCAAATCATAGGAACAACCACTGCAAACATAAATAAACTTCAAGCCTTTCTTTTTGACAATTAAATGAATCAATGAATATACAATAGCTTGAAAGAAGCAAGCAACTGACTTCATCTTGTGAGTATGAATCACCACCACATCTTGAATGTGCTGCACACTAACTTCATTTCCCAAGCAATGCACAGCCTGCTGGTGACTCACAGTACAAACATGGGGGGTTCCCTAGAACAATAGCAGTTGCCTTTCACTCCCCACCACTGGCTCAGCTTTGCTTATAAACTTAATTGCCCCTGGCTTATTGTCTGTAAATTGCATCATCACAAGCATAATCAAACACTGTGCATGTTAATGAAGAGGATCCGGGCTGAGAAATATCTCACCTGAACAGCCTCTAGCAGTTTCTTCTGCACCTCTTCACTTGACAAGGAGCCCAAGTCTGTGACAGATGAATAGTACAACATTTAAACTTTGTTTCAGCGGTTTGACGTATGGAACTTGCAAATCTCTCCATTTTGAGCAAGGATGTTTTTCAGCTAGATCTCACAAGTCATTTACCAAACCTACATACACACAGAGATAATTAATCTTGCTTGTATTTTCACTTAACAAGTGGTTATCCATTCTGGTGTGCATGCACATGTGCATGTGTGTTTATGTGTGTGTGTGGGTGTGTGTGTGTGTGTGTGTGTGTGTGTGTGTGTTTATGTGTGTGTGTGTGTGTGTGTGTGTGTGTGTGTGTGTTTGTGTGTGTGTGTGTGTGTTTGTGTGTGTGAGTGTGTGTGTGTGACAGTCTATCTTACCACATATTCATCTTGAGATTTACGTTGACCTATCATAGGTGTCCACAGCTAAAAGATCATTTTCATTATCAGCATTAAAAATTGTAGTAATATACATGTACATGAATAATCCTACAGAAAAGGTATTCATCACTCATATTTACAATGATAACTGATTATAAAAGAGTAATGTGGCAATGAACAAATATAATTATACACTTTTATCAATAAAAAAAACACATTATGTCATCCTAAAACATAAGCCATGCACAAAAGGGAATACAACAACATCATGCAAATATTCCTTCCCACTACAAAACTTAGGGCAAAATATGCACCAAACACAATAGGCCCACTCATGTCACAAGTAGCATTTCATTCAAACGCACATCATGAACATGCCTCCATCATAGTCCATGCAACACTAAGAGGAAATAATCAAACTCAACAATGCAGAAAGGAAAAGAATAAACAAATCCATACCAAAAATAACTTTGAGGCATCCACCGCATTCTGACGAGCCCTATACAGTGTGGACAGTATCAATGAATAGCTGGCAGGAGAATTTCTGTCTTGGGCAGCAAAACTCAAATTCAATAAATACATATGGTGCATGACAGCTGCATCAATGTAATTGGAATATTTGGCAGAGTCTAGGCACACATCTACATATGAGTATGATATGATGACCTAGATGTTCTTCGTTGTTTTCTCCTTTCCTCTCAAGTAATTGATCTGTTACTGTCATTATCTGATGATCCCCTCTGTGCTTAGCAAAATTTTGTTGCATTCACTCTTACTCTTAGGTTGTGACAATAGTTTCATTAATAATGGACAATGGCATAACAAGAATGGCAACTTTATCTTTTTAGAGGCCAATCAAGGAAAAAGAAAGCTAAAGATGTTGTTTGTTTTGTGTTTATCAACAAGTTTATTGCATTTTTTTTTTAGTTCATCAAAACCTCTTCTCTTTATTTCCCTATGCTTCTTTCTGCAGACATTTTTAGGCACCAACTCAAACTGCATCCAACATGCTTTTCTCCAATGCAGGCGTGCATGCTTCACAACAACTACTGCTCTACAACCAATCTATATTTTCATGCTCCAATGCTGAGCTTCAATACATGTCAGCATTAACTGGTGGCACAATTCATTCAAGAAGATGCTGCTCTGGGAGGGTAAAATCAATACAGAGGGAAGAAACAACAAAGGATAGAGAATCATTCAAAGTTTATGCAACTGCAAGACATTTTCCCATGCCATTCGGGGAAATGAAAACGGACTATCTTCTACCCAGTCCATGCTTAGGCAAACATTATACTCACTCTCATTTTTTCTTCTCTCATTACACATCTCTAGAGCGACACTGAGCTCGTGCCGCTTCTTCAAAACATCAAGATTTTGCTCAAACAACTTCTTTTGCTGCCTGAGAGACGTGCCGTAAGGCACATCAGCGAACGTAGGGAATGTCTCCTCCTCGTTACCTAGCGGTGACTGGCAATCGCCCTCCGATTCCACAGACCGAGACTTACTCATTTTCCTGTGAACTAAGTGTTTTAGGATTGAAGTTGACGCCTGCTTTGGGGAGCCTGGTTCACATCCTTCGCTGTAGTCGGTATTGTTGCAACAGTCTGTTGAGGGGAGGGTACGTTTGCTATCGTTATGTTGGCAGTGGCACACATCCGATCTTTGAAGTTTACTCTGCTTCTTTTCATCACTGGGCTGAGAAGTCGGATTGTAAACACAAGCCTCAGATGCGGCGTTCGAGTCTTCGCGGAAAATGCCGCCAGGCTTCAGACCTTCGCCCAAACCTAAATCCCCACATATGGTACTAAACCGATCGTCATAAGCGTCTTTGGGCTTACTCGCAGAAACTTCATCCATTCTGTCATTCCCTGTCGTGATATATGCGGGGACAACCCACTCGGCGAATCTCGAATCTGTCGTCGTAACAGGAAGTGCAAAAGGCTATCAAGGAAATCAAAGCGCAAATATAGTTCTGATAAATTTTGACGTGCAAACTTTTCGTCTAACTTTAAAAGTTTCAGATCTCTCTAAACTCCACTGGTATATATAATACAAGTACAAAGAAATGGTATGTACCACATGACGACCATTATATTTTGAGGCGTAAGGATAACACACAGTGTTTCCTTTGAGGTCGAGGTCACACGTGTTACTTTTCAAGCAACATGACCGGTCGCGCGATTCCCAGTACATTTGTGAAGAACGTCTTGCAGAATGGAGTCGGTAGATATGTTTGTCAACTGCAAAGACTAACTTTGACTTTCTGCAAATCTCATGGAAACAGTCGAGAAATGAGGTACTCTCTCTCTCTCTCTCTCTCTCTCTCTCTCTCTCTCTCTCCTCTCTCTCTCTCTCTCTCTCTCTCTCTCTCTCTCTCTCTCTCTCTCTCTCTCTCTCTCTCTCTCTCTCTCTCTCTCTCTCTCTCTCTCTCTGCATGCATAATCATAATGTTTTTTCACGCACACATGAATTCCCATATTAATTTTGCATCTGTTGTATGGGATGGCTCTAGTCTATGGCAGTGCACTTGAACAAGATTAAATCACTGTACAGACGAGCTGCCAAGCTTATCATTTCCGACTCAACATTGTCTACGGATGAAAAGCTAAAAAAATCTTGGCTTACTTCCCTTCCAAAAACACCTCTAAATGCATCCTTATGCACAAAATTGCTCATTCACGAGCACCGAAGTATCTTACTGATCTCTTCATTCGTCCCCAAACAAGCCATTCACTATCTCGCAACACTTTCATTCTACCACAACCTAGAATAGACATTTTCAAAGGCAGTATTACATATTCAGGTGTTATGATATGGAATATACTCCCATTGCACCTGAGGAACAATACTTCCATGACGTCTTTTAAAGCATCCATACGTGATTATCTATGCAGATGATATCACTGCTGTCGCCTGTACATATGACACGTATTGCTTGATCTTCAAGACTCACTGAGCTGACAGTTGTCAAAGGCATCTACTAAAATATTTGTCATTGTTGATCATATTCTTCATATACCTTACCAACTGATGTACATGGATTAGCTACTGTGTATTTTGTGTCTTAATTATCAGTGTTTTCATTTCTGTATGAGCAAGGACAATTTGTAAGAAAGGCAGAAATGCCTAAAATTTCATCCTTGATAAATAAAGAATCAATCAATCAATCAATCAATCAATCAATCAATCAATCTCTCTCTCTCTCTCTCTCTCTCTCTCTCTCTCTCTCTCTCTCTCTCTCTCTCTCTCTCTCTCTCTCAATTGCTTGTTACAAATAAGTACAGAGCATCCTGACCGTTGGGTGATTGTATGTGGCGGTTTCAATGCCGGAACAGGGAATCTTAACGCAGGGGATGTGAATGAATGGTCTGATAAGTGATATGCGATATAACGCACCAAAATGAATTTAGAAATTCTCTAGATGTTGTTATGAATGATTATGGCCATGCACTTTTATCCACATGTCTGGGTGTTGATCTGTTCATCATTAACGGTTGTACTGATGGCGATATAAATGGCAACTATACATATATATATTTCTGCTACAGCCTTTACAGGGAATAGGCCCGAATAGTGTCATTGATTATTTTTTGGTATCGAAAGAGTTGGTGAAAGACTAAATCCTTGTTTGTTCGAGAAAATGTATTGACCTCCCACATGTGCTTAGAACTGTGTATGGAATGTCAACCTATTATTACAGAAGAGATTGTGCAGAGTTTCCAGGTATATAAACATGTATCATTGTATGGGATCCAAATATGGCAGGGCAGTTTTGTGAAGCTTTGATGTCTTACATTGGAGAAGTAGGGCTGTGTGATAAGGTTAGGGCTTGCAAGTAAGATTCATATATCGATGCAGCAATGGCAGAATTTAGTAATTGTTTACTCCGTGCGGCTGAACCTATGAGGAGACAATTCACAGTTGGAAGGAATAGAAATAGACAACCATGGTTTGATGAGGACTGTTTTGCTGCTAAGCAGAGATTGTATTGCCTTTACCGTCGTTATTTACGCACCAATTTGTCTGTGCTTAAGGAGAATTACATGAAAGAAAGGAATATGTACCAAAGGTTGATTAAAGAAAAGAAAACTAGAAGAAATTATATGATGTTGACATTACTTTCTAGTTTAACAAGTCCAACTGATTTTTGGAGACAGGTCCGTAAAATTAATTCTAAAAGTTAAACATTTGTGAAATGTCCTATCAAAATTGATGTTTAGAAAGATTTCTTCAGTGATCTTTTATTACGGCAGGATAAATAGAGTACAGCCCATAGATTGTACTCTTCTCAGTAAAGTGGAAGATGAAATTTAACACTTGATTCTGATATTACAGTTGATGACGTCAAGTGTGCCATTAGTAAATTAAAGGGAGGCTAATCTGTAGGGATTGATGAAATTACTATGGAGATGAATGATTAAATACATACCAGAGACCCCCTGTGGGTTGGGGGTAAGAATTGACCCATCGCCTCTCCCTACGCGATTCGTAAGAGGCAAATAACTAGGGACACCGTGACATGATTTACGTTTATTCTAAATTGCTTTAGTATTATTGCCGTGCTTAGTGGCCTTACAAGTTACATAGCCTTCAGAGGCTGATAGGCCGTAAAACGCCATCCATCCATCCATCCACTTAAGTCTTCTGAGGTAATCTTTTAATTGCACATTTTTATTCAGTGAAAGTATGTTGTGGCCTTGAATGGCCTTCACGGCTGATGAGCTCTTGGGCTCCATCCACCTATCCTTTAGTGCTTTGTCGGTGACGAGGGAAACTGAGATGTGAACTTTTGCCCTATCGCCCTTTATGTGTCTTCGTGTTTGGAGGCTCTACACAGCCTTTGCTGGCTGGTGGGCAGTGGGACTCGATTTAATTGATATCATGTCACTAATTAGATGAACTGTATGAGATCTCACTGTTGTGAAGAGTTTTAATACTTTGTTTAAGATGGGTGTTTCTTAACGTTGTGTGTGGCCTTATTATGAGCTCCGTCGAGATCAAGTCACACTCACGAAGACAGAGTGATCTTTTCCTACTTTCAGCAAAACAATGGCGCGTCGCTTACAAAATCCGTGAATGACACGACTGTTTTTTGAGCAGAAAGTTTGTTGTTTCTACAATGGTGACCTCTTGCTGTGCGAGGTACTGCCACAATAGGCATGACAGGGAGAAAGATCGACTTTTTTTTTGGTCGTACCGCGTGTTGCAAAGCGAAAAGGCAAGGAAATACTGGATCTCACAACTCAAAGGCGCTGTGAGTGGATCGCTCAACTGAACCTGAAGTCACTCATCTTTGACACTAAGGCAGATCGATAGGTTTGTTCAGATCACTTTGTAAATGGTGAGAATTTGTTCTGTTTTGAGGTCACTTGTAAGTTGTCCCTGCGAACGAGGCCTATTCACAAGACGTCGACCCAGATTTGTACCGGTCCAATAAGATTGAACAAACATTGAATATCGATGCAATTGATATTACTGTTTTGTAGTATCAAAAAGTCAAATCAGGTAACAGAACAAAATCTGGAGGTATAAAAACCCTTTACAAATTGGACTGGAGGTATGAAAACCTCTTAAAATTTGAGTCGGAAGTATGGTTACCCCCTGATGAAAAAGTGTGTATAACACTGTTGTTAGTCTCTGCGACATCTTGGCCTTTCTTTCTCCCCTGTAATCTGTCCTGCATACTCTCTTTCCATCTTTTCTAGTATTTGTTAAGTTACAAAACGCAAAACATAACAAATTCTCACCATTTACAAAGTAATCCGAACAAACAAATCGATCTGCCTTAGTGTCAAAAGTGAGTGACTTCAGGTTCAGTTGAGCGATCCACTCACGATGCCTTTGAGTTGTGAGATCCAGCATTTCCTTGCCTTTTCTTTGCAACACGCGGTACGACAAAAAAAGTCTATCTTTCTCTCTGTCATGCCTATTGTGGCAGTTCTTCACACAGCAGGAGGTCACCATTGTAGAAACAACAAACTTTCTGCTCCAAAAACAGTCGTGTCTTTAACAGATTTTGTCAGCGATGCGCCATTGTTTTGCTAAAAGTAGGAAAAGATCACTCTGCCTTCGCGAGTGTGACTCGATCTCGATGGAGCTAATAGCCTTCAAGGCTGATAGGCCCTTAAACTCCATCCATCCATCCATCCATGCATACCAGAGTCGTTGTTGGTAATGTTCACATCGCTACTTAATGCCGCATTCACTAAGGGACATTATCCAGCCTCCTGGAGGCAATAAATAATCTTACTAATATTCAAGAAGGGCGATCCATCTATCCCTGATAACTATAGAGGTATATCAATCACTAGTATCCTTAGCAAAGTATTTATGTCAATTCTTTCAGACTAAATTTTTGGGCGGATGTGAACAACGTAATTGTGGAGGAACAGGCTGGGTTTCGAAAAGGCTACTCGACTGAATAATATATTTGTTCTTTATTCTGCCATTCAATGTATTTACAAAGAAAAAGAAAAGTGTATGTAGCTTTTGTTGATTTCAAAAAAGCATTCGACACTGTCAATAAGGCAGCGCTTTGGGAAATACTTTTTTTTGTACGGCATAATAATAATAAATAATAATAATAATAATACCGATTACTTATAGTATACTCACATACCTTCCCTAATAGGCAAGCTCATGGCGTTTACAATGAAAAGTCCACACTCATACATGAAGCATTCCAACACTCGCACAC
>JAWQFJ010000567.1:39946-79946 GCA_034096865.1 Theodoxus fluviatilis
CATTGATTAACTAAGTACTTGTCTTGGGGGGGGGGGGGGGGGGGGGGAGAAGAGAAGAGGGCATTCTTCACTGCAGAACTGTGGATGTGTTAGTACAGAACTCAGAAGGTTTCAGAATCCAGTCAGGCAGGCTATGCATGGGAGTGTGAGAGTGCTGGGAGGTGAGAGGGGGAGAGGGAGAGTTTGGGAGGCTGTGGGAGCCATGTGGAGGCTCAGCCTACAAGGCAGGGGTGATTGCTGCAAGCTGTCCAGTCAAGAATAAAGACAGTGTTGGAAACTCAAGCCCAAGCCCATTTCTGCTTTCCTGGCACAAGCTGGGAGGGTACCTTTCCACAACAGAAAACTCATAATTCATGCAAAGACATCATAGGTAGACAGCACTTTAAAAGTACAACCTGTTGTTGAAAAAGTTGGACCCAAAAAGTTCAACTGACGAAAATGTTTATTGGTACTGGGTACCACTACCTTAGAAATGAATTAATGAAGTTTTACAGCGTATCAGCCTGTGTAGGGTATTTAAGGCCATCAGGCACGGAATAAATGAAACTTGTCTAAAGTAACTTAGTGCAAGTCAAGTCACGATGTCTCTATCTATTTGCGTAGGGAATTCTCATCCCCAGCCTGTTGGGGGAATGTCTAATTGACGATATTACAGTGTACTGCAGGGCTCTCATTCTCAAATATAGAAAAAGACGTACATTTCGTGTGTTACGGAAACTTGCGCCTCACACGACGCTTGGCACTCGATACGGTATGCGTTCCGTTTCATAATGAATGATCTTCCTCTACACTTACTACAGCTGTCTTTGTTATTATACATCAGCGACATTAACTTGAACGTTGCTTTCGTGTTCAATATGACTTTTACGTCACTGCTGTGCAGAGCAAGATTTCTATGTTTCAGAATCAGTGCTGAGGGTTGAGAGAAGTTTTTAAATCGAAGCCAAAGAATTCGTTCTGCAAGCAGTGCTGCCGCGGCGCTACTGCCTCCTTCGACTTCAAGCGTTGTCTGAGTCTCTGACACAGTGATACTGATAGGTTCTGGGTATGTCAGCTTATTCTTTATCGCTTTACACTTCAGTGTGGTCCTTGTGGGACCGATCATTCGTCTCGCACACAGGCATTCTCCCAATAACACACGAAACAAACACGTGACAAATCAAATGCCTGAGATATTCGGCGATTCAACTCGCCGATTGGGAATGTTGACAATCACAAGTGACAATGATTCTTGAAATCTCATCCACTCACATTGCTGAAATGCTGAGTGGAGATTTCAGCCTCTTCCACGTAATCCGTGACCTTCTCCAGGTCAGCAGCTCCAGCATCGTGTTTTGCAACTTTCTTTCCCTTGGAATCATTCTTATCTTCAGATTCTTCCAACTCCACGTTGTCTTCTTCGGTAGCCATTTTTGTTCGTTGGACCGTGTCTGTTCTTCTGTTGAAGATCTAGTCAAGGGAAGTCACTCTTACAGACCTGTTGCTAGAGGCTGAAGTGGGTCACAGAAGGAATGCGGTCTAAAAATCCAAACAAAGGCGTTTTGGTCACCGCTATCACTGTCTGCACCACCAACAATAACAAACGATAATCGAAGCATAAAGTAGGCTTGAATGATCACAAGAGATGTGTATTAACAAGTGTATGAATATCTTGTCGAGTTAACGTACGTAAACAAAGCCTGTACGCAAGCTAATGAGAGAAGCCTGATATAAGCTCGTCCGACCTGCGTACGTGTGATTGTGTTGGTTATATGCGCGCTAATGAGTGTTTTGTAAGAGCGTTGGCAAAACTCTGCCACGCATATCCTAGCTGTCTTCAGTACTACACGTATCTCCGTCCACCGTTCTTTGTATAAATCTAACCATCACCATGCAAGCAGCATATAGGCCTATCGTCCTTAATTTGTACATTTTAACAGCCTAGCCACAGGTTCGTGTTTTTTCAGCTCTCTCGATCACAAAGATCGAGATGGCGGTGCATACGTACGTTTGATTGCTCAGAATTTTCTCTCACGTAAATACAAACACCCGCACCCACCCACTCACCCGCACCTCCCCCACCATCCCATCCTCCCGAAAAAACACAAAAAAACACACACGAGAAACCCCCCACCCCGGACCCACCCCCATCTCCCCACCTCTCTCTCTCTTACACACACACACACACACACACACACACACACACACACAAGCACGCAAGCACGCACACAGACACACAGACACACATACACACAGACACACACACACACACACGTATACACTCACACACACGTATACACTCACACACACACTCACACACACACTCACTCCACCCAACCCCTCACCCCCCCCCCCCCCCACACCCCCCCCCCCCCAGCACCTCGATCCCCCTGAAAACACACACACACACACACACACACACACACACACACACACACACACACGTACACACACACACACACACACACACGTGCACACACACAAATCTACCACCAACAATCCCCCCCACCCCCCACCCCACCCACACAACACACACACACACACACATACACACAAACACACAAACACACACACGTACACACACACACACGCACTCACGCACGCACGCACACACACACACACACACAACACACACACACACACACGCAACACACACATGCGCGCGCAACCACACACACACACACACACACACACACGAGCACACACACACACACACACACACACACACACACACACACACACACACATGAGGACACGCACACACATATGAGCACACGCACACACATTATAATCATTTCCCTGGTTTTGTCGAATTACGCTGCAAGAGCGTTTTCTACCATTTGCCACTTCCACATGCTTCAATGATATCCCCTAATTGTAACGAGACACGAAAGTCGTTTTGGAAAACGAAAACGTTTACCAGAACTTGAAAAAACAATCAACCCGAGATAAATTTATTTGTTCTTGTGGAGACATTAATGGGATACTAGATGGATGAATAAGATGCGCACATTTAGGACTAGAAAGTTTTCATCCGGCTCAAGAAGTGAGAGCATACACTGTGTACTAACAATCAAGGAGGTCTAAGGCGGGTTTTCCAATACTAAGGATAAGCAATCCAAAGCAATCCAAAGCAATCCAAACCTATCCTAAGCAATCCAAAGCAGCTCAAAGCAATCCAAAGCAATCCAAAGCAGCTCAAAGCAATCCAAAGCAGTCCAAAGCAATCCAAAGCAGCTCAAAGCAATCCAAAGCAATCCGAAGCAATCCAATGCCATCCAAAGCAATCCGAAGGAATCCAATGTAATCCCAAACAATCCAAAGCAACCCAAAGCAATCTAAAGCGATCCAAAGTGGTCCAAAGCAATCCAAAGCAATCCTAAGCAATCCAAAGCAATCCAAAGCAATCCAAAGGAATCCAAAGCAATCCTAAGCAATCCAAAAGGCACATCCGGTCTTTTTAAAAGCGATTGCTGTACTCATACTAAAGTCCAGTCAGTCAGTTTTCGTAATAAATCCGTTTCCAAACTCAGACACTGTCTGCTTTTTTGTCTCAATTTCGATACCGACTCTTATATCTTGCAGCGATCCTGGAAACGCCCTTTGGATTGCTTTGGATGGCTTCGGGTTTCTTTGGATGGCTTCGGGTTTCTTTGGATGGCTTCGGGTTTCTTTGGATTGCTTTGGATGGCTTAGGATTGTTTTGGATGGCTTCGGGTTTCTTTGGATGGCTTCGGGTTTCTTTGGATGGCTTCGGGTTTCTTTGGATTGCTTTGGATTGCTTTGGACAGCTTTGGATTGCTTTGGATTGCTTTGGATTCCTTTGGATTATTTTGGATTGCTTTGGATTGCTTTGGACAGCTTTGAATTGTTAAGGATTGCTTTGGATTGCTTTGGACAGCTTTGGATTGTTTTGGATTGCTTTGGATTGCACATCGAAAGCATGGAAAACGCTCCCCTTGCAGGCACGGCCTCCAGTCACGGCAGTGTGACGCCATTTCTGCCGCTTTGTCAGGACAACCAAACCAGCCCCGAATACCCCGTACACCAGATGGGCGTTGCATAGCCAACCTAGTTGGCAAATAATAGGCCGGTGTCAAGATGTATCGAATATTTGACTGTCTTTACATCTGCTTTCATCGTGTTGGCTCATGTTGACACCGACCTATTCCTCGCAAGATCTTGCAAGGTTCCTAGTTGGCGAATAATAGGTCGGTGTCAACATGTATCCAATATTTGACTGTCTTTACATCTGCTTCCATCGTGTTGGCTCATGTTGACGCCAGCCTATTCCTCGCAAGATCTTGCAAGGTTCCTAGTTGGAGAATACTAGGCCGGTGTCAAGATGTATCAAATATTTGACTGTCTTTACATCTGCTTTCATCGTGTTGACTCATGTTGACACCGGCCTATTCCTCGCAAGATCTTGCAAGGTTCCTAGCGTAAGCAACATGCCCCAGAGGCTTGCTGCCAGGACTATGTCATCATCAATCATGGCTTGGCTTCACGAACGAAGATCGTGGTAGGGGGACAGGGTCTGCGACGGCTGCAGGCTTGTTGGTGGCTGACGAGGTCAACATGGGACTTGCACACATCCGCCCACAGTGGCTGCATCTGAGGGGCTGGTCTGTAGCGATTGACGCTGACGCCTCGCGGTTCTTTCTCCTCAAACTTTTGTTCTCGAGGTTGGCCCTTCGGTTGTGTTCAAAGGACGAGGTAGCCGCATGGATGGTGTGTTTCCAGGCCTCGCGGTCAGCAGCAAGCGATGACCAGTCACGATGGTCGATTTAGCAGGCGTTGAGGGACTTCTTGAGACAGTCTTTATATCTTTCCTTCGGAGCGCCCACTCCTCGGAGGCCAGAGGGCAGTTCGCCGTATTTCAGCATCTTGGGGAGACGATGGTCCTCCATTCTGGATACATGTCCTGCCCAGCGCAGCTGTGCCCTCAGCTGCATGGCCTCCGTGCTCTCAGTCTCGGCCTGATCAAGGACTGTGCTGTTGGTGACGACGTCGGTACTTGGACGTGGCAATAGACGCCCCAAGGAGCTACTGAAGGTCTTCAGAGGAAGAACCCCCGTCAACACATGTTTCTGACCTCAAACTTCCTGACACGGCGGTTGGGGATGTGGGGGAAGGGTGCAAGGGTGGGATTAGGGGAAAGGGGTGGGGGAGAGGGGGTGGGTGGGGGAGGGGGGTTGTACACCTGAGTGAGGCGGGTTTCCCCGGACTGTTCTGGGAAACCCACTTATGGCAGCTAGCGGTAATGGCGATGGAAGCAGTTCGAATCCTATGGCGCGTTCACGAGGGTGAGTGCTCGGAAGCGCTCCCTTTGCTCGCCTCCAGGACAAGTCTCCTAGCGCCTGCTCGTCTCGTAGTAGCGCTCGAAAGCGCTCGCTTTGCTCGCCTCCAGGACAAGTCTCCTAGCGCCTGCTCGCCTCGTAGTAGCGCTCGAAAGCGCTCGCTATGCTCGCCTCCAGGACAAGTCTCCTAGCGCCTCCTCGTCTTGAAGTAGCGCTCGGAAGCGCTCGCTTTGCTCGCCTCCAGGACAAGTTTTCTCGCGCCTGCTCGTCTCGTAGCGTTCGGAAGCGCTCGCTTTGCTCGCCTCCAGGACAAGTCTCCTAGCGCCTGCTCGTCTCGTAGTAGCTCTCGGAAGCGCTCGCTTTGCTCGCCTCCAGGACAAGTCTCCTAGCGCCTGCTCGTCTCGTAGTAGCTCTCGGAAGCGCTCGCTATGCTCGCCTCCAGGACAAGTCTCCTAGCGCCTGCTCGTCTCGTAGTAGCGCTCGGAAGCGCTCGCTTTGCTCGCCTCCAGGACAAGTCTCCTAGCGCCTGCTCGTCTTGAAGTAGCGCTCGAAAGCGCTCGCTTTGCTCGCCTCCAGGACAAGTCTCCTAGCGCCTGCTCGTCTTGAAGTAGCGCTCGGAAGCGCTCGCTTTGCTCGCCTCCAGGGCAAGTTTTCTCGCGCCTGCTCGTCTCGTAGCGTTCGGAAGCGCTCGCTATGCTCGCCTCCAGGACAAGTCTCCTAGCGCCTGCTCGTCTCGTAGTAGCGCTCGGAAGCGCTCGCTTTGCTCGCCTCCAGGACAAGTCTCCTAGCGCCTCCTCGTCTTGAAGTAGCGCTCGGAAGCGCCCGCTTGCTCGCCTCCAGGACAAGTCTCCTAGCGCCTCCTCGTCTCGTAGCGTTCGGAAGCGCTCGCTTTGCTCGCCTCCAGGACAAGTTTTCTCGCGCCTGCTCGTCTCGTAGCATTCGGAAGCGCTCGCTATGCTCGCCTCCAGGGCAAGTCTCCTAGCGCCTGCTCGTCTCGTAGTAGCTCTCGGAAGCGCTCGCTTTGCTCGCCTCCAGGACAAGTCTCCTAGCGCCTGCTCGTCTCGTAGTAGCGCTCGAAAGCGCTCGCTTTGCTCGCCTCCAGGACAAGTCTCCTAGCGCCTGCTCGTCTTGAAGTAGCGCTCGGAAGCGCTCGCTTTGCTCGCTTCCAGGACAAGTTTTCTCGCGCCTGCTCGTCTCGTAGCGTTCGGAAGCGCTCGCTATGCTCGCCTCCAGGACAAGTCTCCTAGCGCCTGCTCGTCTCGTAGTAGCTCTCGGAAGCGCTCGCTTTGCTCGCCTCCAGGACAAGTCTCCTAGCGCCTGCTCGTCTCGTAGTAGCTCTCGGAAGCGCTCGCTTTGCTCGCCTCCAGGACAAGTCTCCTAGCGCCTGCTCGTCTCGTAGTAGCTCTCGGAAGCGCTCGCTTTGCTCGCCTCCAGGACAAGTCTCCTAGCGCCTGCTCGTCTTGAAGTAGCGCTCGAAAGCGCTCGCTTTGCTCGCCTCCAGGACAAGTCTCCTAGCGCCTGCTCGTCTTGAAGTAGCGCTCGGAAGCGCTCGCTTTGCTCGCCTCCAGGGCAAGTTTTCTCGCGCCTGCTCGTCTCGTAGCGTTCGGAAGCGCTCGCTTTGCTCGCCTCCAGGACAAGTCTCCTAGCGCCTGCTCGTCTCGTAGTAGCGCTCGGAAGCGCTCGCTTTGCTCGCCTCCAGGACAAGTCTCCTAGCGCCTCCTCGTCTTGAAGTAGCGCTCGGAAGCGCTCGCTTGCTCGCCTCCAGGACAAGTCTCCTAGCGCCTCCTCGTCTCGTAGTAGCGCTCGGAAGCGCTCGCTTTGCTCGCCTCCAGGACAAGTTTTCTCGCGCCTGCTCGTCTCGTAGCGTTCGGAAGCGCTCGCTATGCTCGCCTCCAGGACAAGTCTCCTAGCGCCTGCTCGTCTCGTAGTAGCGCTCGGAAGCGCTCGCTTTGCTCGCCTCCAGGACAAGTCTCCTAGCGCCTGCTCGTCTCGTAGTAGCGCTCGAAAGCGCTCGCTTTGCTCGCCTCCAGGACAAGTCTCCTAGCGCCTGCTCGTCTTGTAGTAGCGCTCGGAAGCGCTCGCTTTGCTCGCCTCCAGGACAAGTTTTCTCGCGCCTGCTCGTCTCGTAGCGTTCGGAAGCGCTCGCTATGCTCGCCTCCAGGACAAGTCTCCTAGCGCCTGCTCGTCTCGTACTAGCTCTCGGAAGCGCTCGCTTTGCTCGCCTCCAGGACAAGTCTCCTAGCGCCTGCTCGTCTCGTAGTAGCTCTCGGAAGCGCTCGCTTTGCTCGCCTCCAGGACAAGTCTCCTAGCGCCTGCTCGTCTTGAAGTAGCGCTCGAAAGCGCTCGCTTTGCTCGCCTCCAGGACAAGTCTCCTAGCGCCTGCTCGTCTTGAAGTAGCGCTCGGAAGCGCTCGCTTTGCTCGCCTCCAGGGCAAGTTTTCTCGCGCCTGCTCGTCTCGTAGCGTTCGGAAGCGCTCGCTTTGCTCGCCTCCAGGACAAGTCTCCTAGCGCCTGCTCGTCTCGTAGTAGCGCTCGGAAGCGCTCGCTTTGCTCGCCTCCAGGACAAGTCTCCTAGCGCCTCCTCGTCTTGAAGTAGCGCTCGGAAGCGCTCGCTTGCTCGCCTCCAGGACAAGTCTCCTAGCGCCTCCTCGTCTCGTAGCGTTCGGAAGCGCTCGCTTTGCTCGCCTCCAGGACAAGTTTTCTCGCGCCTGCTCGTCTCGTAGCGTTCGGAAGCGCTCGCTATGCTCGCCTCCAGGACAAGTCTCCTAGCGCCTGCTCGTCTCGTAGTAGCGCTCGGAAGCGCTCCCTTTGCTCGCCTCCAGGACAAGTCTCCTAGCGCCTGCTCGTCTCGTAGTAGCGCTCGGAAGCGCTCGCTTTGCTCGCCTCCAGGACAAGTCTCCTAGCGCCTGCTCGTCTCGTAGTAGCGCTTGAAAGCGCTCGGTTTGCTCGCCTCCAGGACAGGTTTTCTCGCGCCTGCTCGTCTCGTAGCGTTCGGAAGCGCTCGCTTTGCTCGCCTCCAGGACAAGTCTCCTAGCGCCTGCTCGTCTCGTAGTAGCGCTCGGAAGCGCTCGCTTTGCTCGCCTCCAGGACAAGTCTCCTAGCGCCTGCTCGTCTCGTAGTAGCGCTCGGAAGCGCTCGCTTTGCTCGCCTCCAGGACAAGTCTCCTAGCGCCTGCTCGTCTTGAAGTAGCGCTCGGAAGCGCTCGCTTTGCTCGCCTCCAGCAGGACACTGCCCTGACGTCTGGCGTTCCATGCCACACCTGCGGTCACCTGTCCTCTATTTCGGTGTCCGAAGCCACATGCGCTTTTATCAGAGATGACAACACATAGTCTTCCTCGGCCCCCAAGAGACCACCAAGAAGGAAGGAGGGAAAGAAGGAAGGAAGAAAGAAATGAAGGAAAGAAAAAAGGAAGGAAGGAAAGAAGGAAGGAAGGAAGGAAAGAAGGAAAGTGAGAAGGAAGGAAGGAAAGAAGGTAGGAAGGAAAGAAGGAATGAAAGAAAGAAGAAAGGAAAGATTGGTATCAATGTCGACTACAGCGTGAATGTCCCTTGGTTCATTTTCCTACTGATGCTCTCGTCTGTCTTTTTATTTCTCCTCCCAGTCCTCATTTCGCGGTTCTGGCAGACACAAAGAAATGTCGTGTCCTGTCCACTAAACTGGAAAACCCTTGTTTGCGGCCTATGCCCCAGGAGGGGCCAAAGGACTGGTGGTGGTGGTCCACTAAACTTGCCACGTGTGAGGGAACCTCTGGGCGCGTTCGCAAGGGTGAGCGCTCGAAAGCGCTCGCTCTGCTAGCATCCACGATCGCTCCGCTCGCATCTGCTCGTCTAGTACTGATTAATAGCATTCGAAGTACTAGTATTTCCATTAGTAGCAGTAGAATCAGGAGATACTGCGAGCAGCGTCCCCTACTCCCCCACATCCATTTGTTCTGGAGGCGAGCGCTTGCGAGAACTCGTCCTTCTCAACAGGCTTGCGGGGGCGCGTTGCTTAGCCTACCTAGCTGGCAAGTTATAGGCCCTCGTCAACATGTGTCAAACATTTGACTGTCTTCACATCTGCTTTCATTATGCTCACACATGTTGACACCGGCCTATTCCTCGCGAGATTTAGCAAAATACTAGCGTAAGCAACGCACTCCAGGTGGCGAGCACGTTCAGCATGTGAGAGTACTCTCCCTTCTGAACAGTCCTCTGGATAGATGTGTTTCTCTGTACACCCGGAATCTTTCACTCTCAATTCTTGTGCTCGAAAAACGAGGAATATGTCGATTTACGAGGTGAATACACACAGGGAAGTAAAAATGGGACAACAAATGATCCTTTCCCAAACCTATTTTTTGTGAATGACTATAGCTATGGCAATAATAACTGTTCTGCTGAAAAATAAAAAATAAAAAGCAACTGTCACATTGATGAATTGTTATAAATTATACCCAATAATTCAACGGGGTGTTGGCGTAAGAACAAAGCCAGCACCTTTACCTCTACATTACATAACAGAACCCAATCCGGCCCAACATAACATATAAAGGCGACATGACATAACGTAGCATATTTTAACATAGCATAACGTAACAATACATACCATAACACGACACGACGCGACACGACACACGACACGACACGACACGACACGACACACGACACACGACACGACACGACACGACACGACACGACACACGACACGACACGACACGACACGACATGACACACGACATGACACGACACGACACGACACGACACGACGCAACCCTACCCTAACCTACCATAACATATTATAAAGTATCATTACGAAATAACGAACATGACGAAACAAAACAAGACAAAGTCAGAGCAAAGCAAAGCAAAACAAAGCAACCAACCCAAACCTGCCCTGCCCTGCCCTGCCCTGCCCTGCCTTGCCCTGCCCTGCCCTGCTCTGCCCTGCCCTGCCCTGCCCTTACCGTACCCACCCCACTGCATCCCACCCCACCCACACCCTGACCCGACCCCACCCGACCCCACCCGACCCCACCCGACCCCACCCGACCTGACCTGACCTGACCTGACCTGACCTGACCGAACCTAACCTAACCTGACCTAATCTGACCTGACCTAACCTGACCTGACCTGACCTAACCAAAGCATAGCTCAGCTCAGCATAGCATAGCATAGCGCATAGCATAGCTTAGCATAGCATAGCATAGCATAGCATAGCATAGCATAGCATAGCATAGCATAGCATAGCATAGCATAGCATAGAATAGCATAGCATAGCATAGCATAGCGTAGCATAACATGCACAACCTAAGCTAACCTTAGCCAACCTAAGCTATAGGCTAAACTACGAGCTAGAGTATAATTATACTCAACAATAAGCGCCAAGCCAAGCCAAGCCCAGCCCAGCCCATGCAGCCAAGGCAAGGCAAGGCAAGGCAAGGCAAGGCAAGGCAAGGCAAGGCAAGGCAAGGCAAGCCAAGGCAAGGCAAGACAAGGCAAGGCAAGCCAAGGCAAGCCAAGGCAGGCCAAGGCAAGGCAAGGCAAGGCAAGGCAAGGCAAGGCAAGGCAAGGCAAGGCAAGGCAAGGCAAGGCAAGACAAGGCAAGGCAAGGCAAGCCAAGCCAAGCCAAGCTAGACTAAGCTAAGCTAGACTATGCTAGAATAGACAAAGCTAAGCCAGACAAATCTAAGACTAAGCCAAGCTAAGCAAAAGTAGACTTTGCTAAGTTAGATTTCGCTAAGACAGGCCAAGTTAGGCTAACTTAAGCCAAATTAAGCTAAGCTAAATTTACCTAACTTATTCTTAGAACATGACCTGACCTGACCTAATTACCTAACCTGACCTAATTACCTAACCTAATCTAATACCTAACCTAATTACCTAACCTAACCTAAGCAGCTGCCACGAGCTGGAACCCGTGGTGGTGAAGCTGTTGAGGACCCACACATGTAGCTCGACACTGTGCCACTTTGGCATCTTTAGTTGTGGGATTCTCTGTCTTGTGGTTAGCCGCCACACGTGCCTCTGTTCACTTGCTAGGCTGCCAGCAACATTGCGGATTCTTCCCGGCGGATGTACATGTATTCAAATTCAAAGGGAATCAGCGATATTTTGACTTGATCACGAATCAGCATAGCTACTTGTATATATATACATTCATCATGAGGGAGTTCTATTCTCGATGACTGTGTAATGTGGGTGTGGGCTAGCGCTGACATCGTCACAGGCGACATCCCCAGTTTTACAGGCCTTCTATTTTGGTAAGCCACTCGCGTTGGAGGACCCCACGAACTACGTCATGGTTTGTGCGCATGTGAAATAAGGCAGCATGGACCAATGGTAGGTCAGCCTTAGCATCACGTGATAGAAATAATCATCTTCATGACACAGTGACTTTGGAAAGCTGAACGCGAAGGCACCAAGAAGAAGGCTTTCTCCACACACAGAGGCGTTTCAGACAGGTAAGAACAACCAATTTACAATGAGCTAGCATATGACAAATTGAGTTTTAATTTTTTCCACAATTTTGGTAGTTTCCATTAAGTTACAGAGATAATAGCTTGTGCAGTGACTCGCCAAACCTCGGTAGTCGCCATCTTGGTTGAGGAAAAACCGTGCCAGTGTGTGGTATTTCCCTATCATTTGCTGTTCTAATCGATTGTTTTGCTGTGTTAAAATTATTTCTGATGATCATGCTTTCTGATCATTACAATCTTTTAGTCTCAGGGTCCTGCATAAACAAAGGTGATCAAATTGGGAGAGGTTTTTGGATCGAGGTGTAAGTATAGCAATCTTTCGCGAGGCTCTCAGTGCTGTGTTGGCTAAGTTTCAAAACACCTTCCTCGTCCAAAGCAGCACCATATTTCATCCACATGTCCAGGTATGTCAAATTTGACTGCATCACCCATTACCCAGACAATTTCTCAACATTAAGCTTCGAAAACAGTGACCTCAGAGTTCTCGGGATTAATCAGCTGTGCGCGTTTGTACGTCCCCCAAACACAGTGTAAGTCAGTGTTTGGGTGGGACGCTGCCAACAGTTCGACTTGGACGAGTTCTACCCAAATATGACCGACTGTTCTTTTCTCCATTTGAAATTTCCTCGGTGATCTTCAGAACCGTATTGTGAAGTGGAGAATCTTCCAGTGTATTCCACATTCGCAGCACATGTCAGAATTGGATGAATGAGACAAAGTGACTCATCGAAACGAGGTGTGCCCATCATTCTGTTCATTCTCTCGATCATGTTGTGACAAATAATGCTCAGCTGGTAATCAAGAAGCTGACTTGAGTCCAAAGACACGTGGAAGATCGGTAATCGATATGAAGAAAGTTTGAATCGTGAAAGTCATTGTGATATTGCAGCCTCAATTTCGATGGGGAATCAACAATGTTTCCTCCATTTTGACCAAGTCTAGAACCAACAGTTGTATTCATCGGAAAAATAGTATCTTCCCTTCGTTACATTAGAAACTATATGTACGTGATTATCGTTGTTTTTAAAATAATTTTTTTCGGGGTGGGGAGTAGGGGTTTGTATGGTGATTATCTGATAAGGGAGATTATCTGGTGCATGATGTTTTGTGAGTTGGTGAAACCAAATGTGTTCCCAGTCAGTGTTACGGGAGAGCAGACAAAAATGTTTGACACCAATAGACTCATTATTAATTTAATGCTTAAACCATATACAAACATTGTATATTTATTTCAAACATTTTTCGTGGGTGGTGTGACTGATGTGCATGCTGTTGTGTTACCAGAAGTATCTGGGAACTGGAAAAGGCTCTTATATGATGATTGTATGGGGATTAGGAAAAAGGTCTGGGCCCGTATTCACAACGGCGATTTATCTTTTTAACACTCGATTTATCCCCTAGCCCCGCGTTATCTTGATCGGTTAGATAAGGTACGCTCGTCAGAGGATCCTAGGTTGCGCTTTGCTATATATACTGGTTTCCAGCCAAGGGAGAGCGGAACAGGCAGTTGGAATCGTCTGAGTTTAGAGATAAATCGGAGTTAAAATAAATCGCCGATAAATCGCCGTTGTGAATATGGGCCCTGCTTATTATAATCAATCCTCTGAGAACTTGTTTTTAAGTGATAGGAGGATTTGTGTTTGATGAATACAGAGACACGTGTGATTATTGATGCATTGATTAATTGTTTGGTTTATCTTAGATACAGTCTGTGTTTAGGTGAATCTCTGTCTTTAGTAGCTTTCACCTTTGTGTCCAGCTACTAAACTGAGTTTTTATAGACTAAATGAATGGATGTAAAAATGGAGTGGCTAGTAATAGACTGGATAATTGCGGGGTTGGTCAAAGGTAGTATTGGACACAGGTAGAAGAGGTTAGTGTTTGATTGGGTAATTACAGAGCTGTGTTAGATGGAGAGGTTTATCTTGAAGAGGGGTTCTCTTATGGTTCGATAATTAGGAGTTAGAATGGGCTTATGGTTTAATGGCTTTAGTCTATATTTGACTGGATAATTCCAGAGCTGGTGTTTTGTGGGTTTGGATGGATTGATAGGTTGGATAGCCTTTATTTGGATTGGACAGTTTTAATCCTGAAGTTTTGTTTGGCATGTGCATTCTGACTAGACTGTGGACTGACTATTGGGTAGAGGGTGTGGTTATGTGCATTCTGTTTGGACAGTAGGCAGACTATTGCATAGAGGGATTGGTATGTGCAATTTGATTGGACTGTGAACTGACCATTGGGTAGAGGGTTGGATATGTGCATTCTTATGGGACTACTGACAGACAATTGAGTAGAGGGCTTGGACTGTGCATTCTGTCTAGACTGTGGACTGACCATTGGGTAGAGGGTTTGGTATGTGCATTTTTATTGGACTACTGACAGACAATTGAGTAGAGTTTGGACTGTGAATTCTGATTGGACTGTGGACAGACTATTGAGTAGAGAGTTTGGACTGTGAATTCTGATTGAACTGTGGACAGACTATTGAGTAGAGAGTTTGGACTGTGCATTCTGATTGGACTGTGGACAGACTTGTTGAGTGAAGAGTTTGGAATGTGCATTCTGATTGGATTGGGCAGACCATTGAGTAGAGAGTTTGGACTGTGCATTTTGATGGGACTTTTGCAGACTAAGGGGTCTGTTTGATTGGATGGGTAGAAAAAAGTAGCCAAGGTAGGCTTGCACTTGACTGGAAGATGTTGGGGTCACGCACTAATTTCACTGGATGCATGTAGTGTTACTGTTAGAGCAGCCTGCAATTTGACATTTTATGTGGAGTTGGGTTCTATTTTGATGTGGTTGATGTAATAATTTGGTAGGCAGGCTTGCATTTGGCTGGCATATTCTCAGGCAGGCTAGTTTGACTGCATAGATTGTTGCTAAGTTTGACTTGCTTTTGATGATATGAAGGCTTGCGCTTTATAAATGGATAATTGCTAGGTAATGATATGAATATACCAAGGTTTGTTTGTATGGATGTATTCACAGGTTGTAATTGCGTTCTTCTGCCTTTACTAGCTTAGGCTGTGCTGACAAGCACTGATTGCAAGCTCTATGGAGGGTGGTGTACCAGGGGTAAAAAGCACTGCAAGTATTCCAGGGATTCTGAATGGAGATCATTACAGCTTCTCCAACCTTGCTTGATGCAATTTTGCAGGAAATGTGTTTTTTGTGTGTCAGGCTGTCATTGATTGTCTATCTTTGTCTCACCCTCTCATTCTTGTCTCTCTCTGTCGTTATGTCCCCCCCCCCCCCCCTCTTCTCTCTCTCTCTCTCTCTCTCTCTCTCTCTCTCTCTCTCTCTCTCTCTCTCTCTCTCTCTCTCTCTCTCTCTCTTGCCCTCTGTATATGTTTGCTTCTGTCTATGTGTTTCCCTCTCTGTCTGTCTGTCTGTCTGTCTGTCTGTCTGTCTGTATGTCTGTCTGTCTGTCTGCTTCTCTCTCTCTCTCTCTCTCTCTCTCTCTCTCTCTCTCTCTCTCTCTCTCTCTCTCTCTCTCTCTCTCTCTCTCTCGCACACGCGCACGCGCGCGCACACGCACACACACACACACACACACACACACACACACACACACACACACACACACACACACAAACACACTCTCTCTCTCTCACACACACACACACACACACACACACACATTTGGTGTTTTCCTGTTGAGTATTGTACAAAGGCTTTGTATGCACTCTGTTTTTCCTTATTATTGTCATATAGGGTGAAGCAATAAACAAGAAAACACCTGTATTCACATTAGTCTGTTGTGGTTGTGTAGAGTGTTACAATAAAAAAAGGAAACGCCTGTTTTCACATAGCTTGTTATTGTAGTTCTGTAGTGTGATGCAGTGAAAATGGAAACATGTGTATTCACACTAGCTTGCTGTAGTTTTGTAGTGTGGCAAGGTTAAAAAGAAAATACCTGTATTCACACTTGCTTGTTATCATAGATATGTAGTGTGATGCAGTGAAAGAAGAAATGCATTCACACTAGCTTGTCATTGGAGTTCTGTAGCGTGATGCAGCGATAAAGTTACCACCTGTATTCACACAGCTTGTAGTTTTGTAGCTTGTGTTACAGTAAAAAAGTAAACGCCTGTATTCACACTAACTTGTCATTGGAGTTCTGTAGTGTGATGCAGTGATAAAGTTACCACCTGTATTCACACAGCTTGTAGTTTTGTAGTGTGTTACAGTAAAAAGTAAACAGCTGTATTCACACTAGTTTGTTATTGGAGTTCTGTAGCGTGATGCAGTGAAAGAAGAAATATATTCACACTAGCTTGTTATTGGAGTTCTGTAGTGTGATGCAACTAAAAAAGAAATGCCTGTATTCTCACTAGCTTATTTTATTTTTGTAATATGGTACAGTGAAAAAGGAAGCACCAGAATTAAACTGTTTTTCTCTTGTAGGTCTGTAGTGTGATACAATGAAGAGGAAACCACAGGATTTACTTTTTCTTTTGTCCTGTAGATCTGTGGCCTGATTCGGGGAAAAGGGAAACTGTGTGTGTTTGTGTGTGCAGCTGTCAGTCTATGTGTATGTATGTGTGTGTGTGTTTGCGAGTGTGTGTGTGTGTGTGTCACTTTTACAGGCACAGGGAATGAACATTCACTAATGAAATTTTGATAGTAGAAGGAATGCAGCAGAGCAGGGTGATGGGGGTGGGGGTGGGGGTGGGGGACAACACCGCACTCCCACTGCGCTATCCTTACAGTCTCCTCCTCTCTCTCTCCAGGTTCAGGCAGCGCACACCCCAAGCTAACACGCCAGCCATGGAGCAGAATGGAAACCAGGAACTGCCTCCCCCAGTCATGCCGTGCCGCGGCGGCTGCGGTTTCTACGGCACGGAGGCGTGCGAGGGGATGTGCTCCAAGTGCTTCAAGGATGCCCTGAAACGCAAGCAAGCATCACCCAACTCCCCCGTACCCACGGGCCGCGACAGCCCGTGCACCGACTCCGCCAGCAGCCGCAGTGGCATGGCCTCCCCTGCCCTGAGTGCTGTCACCGCCTCCTTGGCCACGGCCTCCCTCGGACTGGGTCAGTTTGGGTCCGGAGACTGGGGTTCCAGTCTCGGGTCGAGAGTTTCGGATCTTGTGTTTTGGGCAGCGATGCATGAAGTGTTAGAAAGCTGGAAAGGGTTATATGCAAAAAGGAAAGTGACTGCACCACCAGCTGTCAAAATTCTGAGGAAAACGGTATAGATAGGTAGGCCTGCTTCGGTTGCTGGTCAAGGTCATCGGAGGGAAACGCACACTAAGGCTTGTTGTGTTTCTCAGCCTCAACTACATCCAGTACTCGGTAGACCTACCTACCTATGCCTTTTTCTTCAATGAAGGGTTAGAAGCAGTAATTGAGTCAAGCGTTAGAAAGCTGTTTGATTTCAGCTTTGGATAGATATAGTCACAGTTATACATAAAATATCTGACGATGAAACAATTTTGTTTGCACTGTAACATTTTTGCACTAAGTTGGAGACTCCTTTGTTTGGAAATGTGTAGTAGAAGCAAGCTGGAATAAGGTTGAGTTAGTTGATTGTACACTGGGCATTTTAGAGAGAGATGGGATCCTCTGTGTGTGTGTGTGTGTGTGTGTGTGCATGAGAGTGAGAGATAGAGAATTGTTTCTGTGTGAGGTGATGTGTGTGTATGTGTGTGCATACGTGCATGTGTGTGTGAAAGAGAGAGGATGTATGTGTGTGTAATGGGCTGAGAAGTAGAGTTGGGAGTGAGTGTGCACTAGGCAAAGAGAGACGGAGATGGGGGATAATGCAGAATCTGTGATCTGACTGACGGTGCTCTAGACAGAGGTCTGCACAACTCCAGTGGAACCAAATGACTTGCACAATAACCTGGCCACTCTGTGTGAAGGAGCTGCCTGTGTTGTCATCCACTCCTCTAGCACTGGCTTTCCCTACCAGTGTAACAGGTGGAGATGACCTCCTCACACTGCTGACCTACCTCTCTCCCAGATCTCTGTGTCTGTGGACTTAGTGTGTTGCATGGGTGTCCCTCTTTCTCTTGCCCCTCCCTTCCTCCCTGTCTGCTGCCTCGTCCTTCTCTCACCCACTTGTATCTGATTCTCTCTCTCATTTCCTATGTCTGTCTGTCTGTCTGTCTGTCTGTCTGTCTGTCTGTCGGTCGGTCGGTCTGTCTGTCTGTGTGTCTGTCTGTCGGTCTGTGTGTCTGTGTGTCTGTGTGTCTGTCTGTCTGTCTGTGTGTGTGTCTATTTGTCTTGCCATATGTATCTGTCACTCTTTCTTCCTGTCTTTAAATGTGTCTTCATCTGCATTTCTTTCTGTCTGCCTCTATCTCTTTCTGGCTGCCTCTATCTCTTTCTGGCTCTCTATGTTTCTCTCTATGTTTCTCTCTCACTGTTTCTCTCTCTCTCTCTCTCTCTCTCTCTCTCTCTCTCTCTCTCTCTCTCTCTCTCTCTCTCTCTCTCTCTCTCTCTCTCTCTCTCCCCACCCCCCCCCCCCCCCCCCCCCTCCCTCCCGCCCTCTCCTGACATCTTCTCTGTGCCATTCCCAGGCTACGAGGAGAGCAGTTTGGAGACGGGGACGACCACCATGTCTGTTCTCCACGGTTCTGCCTCCTCCACTCTCATCACGCCTGTCCAGGAGTCGGCTGGCCAGGACGACTCGCAATCCTCCACCTCTAGCACTGGTGAGAGAGAGACAGGCAGACAGACAGAGATGCTCACACACACATGCACACACACACACACACACATTCATGCACACGTGCATGCACGTATACAGTCACACACGTACACACATGCCCACACATGCACATGCACACACGCACACGCACACACAGTAACACACACACTGGTAAGAAAGAGGAGACAGACAAACAGACATGCACTGGTGAGGGAGAAGGAGATGAACAGAGAGAGAGACACACACACACTAGGAGAGCAGCAGACAAACAAACATGCACTGATGAGAGGAGATGGACAGAGAGAGAGAGTCACACACCAGGAGAGCAGCAGACAAAAACCATACACTGATGAGAGGAGAGAGAAGATACACATTGGGGAGAGAAAACAAGAGACACACAGGCACAAAGATGCACACTGATAGATCTGCAGACCGACAGATGGACAAAGGCATGGAGAGAGGGATGGAGGGAGGAGCAATGACTGACCCACAGATGGACAAACAATAGAGATGGTGACAGAGGTACTGAGACTGATGCACCCACAGATACAAAAAACAGAGTGAGAGACAAAGATGGGAGGAGAGTGACAGTGGAGGGTGGGTGGGTTTAGAGTAGGGGGATTGGAGAGGGAGTGAGAGGAAAAATATATCGAGACACAGATTGATAAAGAGGGGACAAGTGAAATGGATGGATTTGAGACTAGGAGAGTGAAATATGCATGCATATACACACACATATGTAGGCACACATGTACATGCATGCACACACGTACACACACACACACTTGCACACACTCACTCGTACTCGCTCACACACACACACTCACACTCTCACATACACACGCATGCACACACACGCATGGACACACACACTCGCACACTCACTCACACACATGCACACACACATGCACACATACATACGCACATGCACACACACACACGCACAAACTCATGCACACACACTACCCACTGTCACACAGACATGCTCATACACTTACAAGCTAACACTCACTGGAGCAGAATGACAGGCAGGCATGGGTTGGAAGGGTGGACTGGTGGATTCTTGTGCTGGTTCCATGTCTGAGAATCTCACTTGTCTACAGGGTTTCCTTCGATGCCCGTGTCTTTCCTC
Organism: Theodoxus fluviatilis; assembly: GCA_034096865.1. Lineage (NCBI taxonomy): Eukaryota > Metazoa > Mollusca > Gastropoda > Cycloneritida > Neritidae > Theodoxus > Theodoxus fluviatilis. Next base: position 59,474 of record JAWQFJ010000567.1, read on the forward strand.
GTCTGTAGTTGCTTGCCTCCTCATTGGTTCCTTTCCTAGATTTCGTGGATAATGCATGCATCCAAAATTTCGTGGTCACTTTTGAGAATCCCTGAGCTGGTTTACTGTGTCTGGTTTGAATTTCATGGCGTGTTTCTGCTTGTGTAGTCGTGGTGGTAGTGGTAGTGGCCACTGGGCAGTAATATTCTCGTGTACTGTTTAGTGGCCGGGTTGCCATGACACTACTGAGTTCAGATGAAGGAACAAATGGAAATAATTATCCAGGCAACTGGCCAAGGATGGGTGTGCCATGTCCAGATGTTTCCAATTACAAGCCTTGAGTAAGTCATCCAACATTCATGAGGGCTATTGCTCTGAAGATTTCCATTTCTGCCTGTCTGTGTGAATAGCGGGCATGGGGAGTTACAATAGTGTTACCACTGTGTAAATCCAGACTTGTACAAGGGGTGATCGATATGTTTGTGGCCTAAGGTAGAAGGTGAACTATGCAGGTTTCATTACATGCATGGGCAGTTCAACGCCGAGCGATTAATTAGAAAGTTTGAAGTTAATAACTTGTGTGGTATTTCTGTTTTAGATAATTGAAATTGCAAGTTAGCACTGTCTGAGAAATTGGACATCGGCCTTCGTGCAGTCATCCGCTGCCTCAGTGGAGGACTTGTCTCTCAAGGAGGTCCAGGAAAACCTGATGGCAGTACTGGGGGAGGGGACCCTTCTTGCAGCGTGGTGAAGAAGTGGGCTGCTGAATCCAAAAGAGGCAGAGAGAGCCGGGAAGAGAACCCTTGTCTTGGAAGATGTCTCCTCCACCTCACGGGAGACCATGGACAAGGTCCATGACATGATAATGACCCAGCAGACATTGCCACAGAGCTGGGTATCTCACAGGCATGCATCCATGCACACATCCACAGTGAACTCTCAAATGACCAGGGTGTCCGCTTGCTGGGCTCCAAAACTCCGTCGGCCTGATCAGAAGCAGATCTGGCACAATACATCAAGGGACAATCTTGCCATTTTTGAAGTGGATCTCGAGAGATTTCTCCAGCAATTTGTAACTGTGGATGAGACTTGGAGCCACCACTCCCAACCAGAGACGAAAGAGCAACAGAAACAATGGAAATACCGAGGATGTCTCACTCCCAAGAAAGCCAAGTGGGTTTTCTCTGCAGGCGAGGTCCGCGTCCACTGATAGCTGGGATGCAGAGGGGCATGCTGCTGGTGGACTGCCTGGAGAAGGGTCACACTGTCGCAGAGGCCTACTGAGCTGATCTTCTGAGACGGCTACGGGAGAAAATCCAGAGTTGGCCAGGGAGGTTACAGAAGTGCTCTCCCAGCAGAACAAGGCTCCAGCCTACGCAGTCCATGGTGGCAAACAAGGCTCCAGCCTACGAAGTCCATGGTGGCAAACAAGGCTCCAGCCTACGAAGTCCATGGTGGCAAACAAGGCTCCAGCCTACGCAGTCCATGGTGGCAAACAAGGCTCCAGCCTACCAAGTCCATGGTGGCAAACAAGGCTCCAGCCTACGAAGTCCATGGTGGCAAACAAGGCTCCAGCCTACGAAGTCCCTGGTGGCAAACAAGGCTCCAGCCTACGAAGTCCCTGGTGGCAAACAAGGCTCCAGCCTACGAAGTCCATGGTGGCAAACAAGGCTCCAGCCTACGCAGTCCCTGGTGGCAAACAAGGCTCCAGCCTACGAAGTCCATGGTGGCAAACAAGGCTCCAGCCTACGAAGTCCATGGTGGCAAACAAGGCTCCGGCCTACGCAGTCCATGGTGGCAAACAAGGCTCCAGCCTACGAAGTCCATGGTGGCAAACAAGGCTCCAGCCTACGAAGTCCATGGTGGCAAACAAGGCTCCAGCCTACGAAGTCCATGGTGGCCATGACTGCCATTCAGGAATGTGCCCCCATCCCCTGACTCGGCACCTCGGATCACTACCCGTTCCCCACGTTGGAGGAGCTTAGCGGTCGCCATTTTGACCCGGATGATGACCTCATCCCTGCTGTGGACCACTTTCTGGAGGTCAAAGACGCCAAATTCTACAAAAAAGGGATCCATATGCTCCACCACTGCGGGACTAAGTGTGTACAATGAGGAGACTGTGTTGAAATATAAATGTGCAAGGTTTTCTAAAATGGACTCCTTCTACCTTAGGCCACAAACTTATGAATCACCCCTTCTAAGAAGTGTAGCATTCCCCTGAATCATGCTAGGCAGTATGTTAGAGAAAACAACGCACTTCCGCCTAGCCTTGTGTTCCGCAAGGCTGATGCAAGGTTATTCCTGCCACATTGTACATGCTGCCAAGAGTGGATATATAGATCTTTAATGACCATCCTAAATCTTGTACAAGCCTGTCAAAATGCCTTCTTATGGTTATGCAGATCATGGAAGTATTTCTGGGTTTCAAAGGATGTTTTGAAGTCTGTAGAAGAATACTGCCCCATTACAGGAAATTCCTTGTCTGCAAAATGTGCTCAGATTCCTAGTCTGTGTTGAATCGGCTTGGGAGTTTCATTCTGATGTTTCTCAGATATGTCTCATTGGAGACTTGCTGATTTGTCCCTACATCTTCACAATTGCAGTCGGGGAATATCATCTTGACTTTATACTGTATGTCTTCAACAGTTCAAGTTGTGTTAGTTGTCACATGGTTTGTATTTTATGTGATTGGCCGTGTTTGTAGTGTGACTTTCAGTATGTGAGTTTGTGGCCCAGTGGTGGGAGTGGGTTGATTGCCATGATGCGTTGGAAGGACCCACTTGTGGTGGCTGTCACGGTGTCAATGTGGGGTGGTGTGTGTTGCAGGAGCTGAGGGAGAGGAGGACGATGGGGAGGAGAAGAAAAAACCCAAGAAGACACGTTGCAGAATGTGCAAAAAGAAGGTTGGCCTTACAGGTATGCAGTCCGCACTTCCCTGACATGCGACTCACACCTGCAGCTTCATGTCTGTGTTGTCTCCCTTCAACATGTCTGTGTTGTCTCCCTTCAACATCATGTCTGTGTTGTCTCCCTTCAACATGTTTGTGTTGTCTCCCTTCAACATGTTTGTGTTGTCTCCCTTCAACATGTTTGTGTTGTCTCCCTTCAACATGTTTGTGTTGTCTCCCTTCAACATCTTTGTGTTTGTCTCCCTTCAACATCTTTGTGTTTGTCTCCCTTCAACATGTTTGTGTTGTCTCCCTTCAACATGTTTGTGTTGTCTCCCTTCAACATGTTTGTGTTGTCTCCCTTCAACATCATGTTTGTGTTGTCTCCCTTCAACATGTTTGTGTTGTCTCCCTTCAACATGTTTGTGTTGTCTCCCTTCAACATCTTTGTGTTTGTCTCCCTTCAACATCATGTCTGTGTTGTCTCCCTTCAACATCATGTCTGTGTTGTCTCCCTTCAACATGTTTGTGTTGTCTCCCTTCAACATATTTGTGTTGTCTCCCTTCAACATCATGTCTGTGTTGTCTCCCTTCAACATGTTTGTGTTGTCTCCCTTCAACATGTTTGTGTTGTCTCCCTTCAACATGTTTGTGTTGTCTCCCTTCAACATCATGTTTGTGTTGTCTCCCTTCAACATCATGTTTGTGTTGTCTCCCTTCAACATGTTTGTGTTGTCTCCCTTCAACATCATGTTTGTGTTGTCTCCCTTCAACATGTTTGTGTTGTCTCCCTTCAACATCATGTTTGTGTTGTCTCCCTTCAACATGTTTGTGTTGTCTCCCTTCAACGTCATGTTTGTGTTGTCTCCCTTCAACATCTGTGTTGTCTCCCTTCAACATCATGTTTGTGTTGTCTCCCTTCAACATGTTTGTGTTGTCTCCCTTCAACATCATGTTTGTGTTGTCTCCCTTCAACATCTTTGTGTTGTCTCCCTTCAATGTCATGTTTGTGTTGTCTCCCTTCAACATCTGTGTTGTCTCCCTTCAACATCATGTTTGTGTTGTCTCCCTTCAACATCATGTTTGTGTTGTCTCCCTTCAACATCATGTTTGTGTTGTCTCCCTTCAACATGTTTGTGTTGTCTCCCTTCAACATCTTTGTGTTGTCTCCCTTCAACATGATGTCTGTGTTGACTAAGCTGCAACATGTTTGTGTTGTCTCCCTTCAACATCTTTGTGTTGTCTCCCTTCAACATGATGTCTGAGTTGACTAAGCTGCAACATGATGTCTGAGTTGACTAAGCTGCAACATGATGTCTGAGTTGACTAAGCTGCAACATGATGTCTGAGTTGACTAAGCTGCAACATGATGTCTGAGTTGACTAAGCTGCAACATGATGTCTGAGTTGACTAAGCTGCAACATGATGTCTGAGTTGACTAAGCTGCAACATGATGTCTGAGTTGACTAAGCTGCAACATGATGTCTGAGTTGACTAAGCTGCAACATGATGTCTGAGTTGACTAAGCTGCAACATGATGTCTGAGTTGACTAAGCTGCAACATGATGTCTGAGTTGACTAAGCTGCAACATGATGTCTGAGTTGACTAAGCTGCAACATGATGTCTGAGTTGACTAAGCTGCAACATGATGTCTGAGTTGACTAAGCTGCAACATGATGTCTGAGTTGACTAAGCTGCAACATGATGTCTGAGTTGACTAAGCTGCAACATGATGTCTGAGTTGACTAAGCTGCAACATGATGTCTGAGTTGACTAAGCTGCAACATGATGTCTGAGTTGACTAAGCTGCAACATGATGTCTGAGTTGACTAAGCTGCAACATGATGTCTGAGTTGACTAAGCTGCAACATGATGTCTGAGTTGACTAAGCTGCAACATGATGTCTGAGTTGACTAAGCTGCAACATGATGTCTGAGTTGACTAAGCTGCAACATGATGTCTGAGTTGACTAAGCTGCAACATGATGTCTGAGTTGACTAAGCTGCAACATGATGTCTGAGTTGACTAAGCTGCAACATGATGTCTGAGTTGACTAAGCTGCAACATGATGTCTGAGTTGACTAAGCTGCAACATGATGTCTGAGTTGACTAAGCTGCAACATGATGTCTGAGTTGACTAAGCTGCAACATGATGTCTGAGTTGACTAAGCTGCAACATGATGTCTGAGTTGACTAAGCTGCAACATGATGTCTGAGTTGACTAAGCTGCAACATGATGTCTGAGTTGACTAAGCTGCAACATGATGTCTGAGTTGACTAAGCTGCAACATGATGTCTGAGTTGACTAAGCTGCAACATGATGTCTGAGTTGACTAAGCTGCAACATGATGTCTGAGTTGACTAAGCTGCAACATGATGTCTGAGTTGACTAAGCTGCAACATGATGTCTGAGTTGACTAAGCTGCAACATGATGTCTGAGTTGACTAAGCTGCAACATGATGTCTGAGTTGACTAAGCTGCAACATGATGTCTGAGTTGACTAAGCTGCAACATGATGTCTGAGTTGACTAAGCTGCAACATGATGTCTGAGTTGACTAAGCTGCAACATGATGTCTGAGTTGACTAAGCTGCAACATGATGTCTGAGTTGACTAAGCTGCAACATGATGTCTGAGTTGACTAAGCTGCAACATGATGTCTGAGTTGACTAAGCTGCAACATGATGTCTGAGTTGACTAAGCTGCAACATGATGTCTGAGTTGACTAAGCTGCAACATGATGTCTGAGTTGACTAAGCTGCAACATGATGTCTGAGTTGACTAAGCTGCAACATGATGTCTGAGTTGACTAAGCTGCAACATGATGTCTGAGTTGACTAAGCTGCAACATGATGTCTGAGTTGACTAAGCTGCAACATGATGTCTGAGTTGACTAAGCTGCAACATGATGTCTGAGTTGACTAAGCTGCAACATGATGTCTGAGTTGACTAAGCTGCAACATGATGTCTGAGTTGACTAAGCTGCAACATGATGTCTGAGTTGACTAAGCTGCAACATTTCATCTGCACCATCCATTTCGCAACATCTCACCTGGATAGGCCCATCTGAATGGTTTCAATGGGATTGTTGTACCTGTATTGTCTCAACTATCACCCAGTATGGGTAAAGTCTGCTTTGTGTGCCTGTGTGCATTTAACATTGTATGTGCTTATTTTTTTTTTCTTTTCTAATCTTTTCTTTATATTTTCTAATGAATAATTTGTGTGTTGTTTTTACTTTTCTAATCAATGGTGGCGAGAGCTAAGTGTAGGATGTTAGCTTTAGATGCAATGATTGTATTTGTTGCTATCGGCATGTTTCATTGAACATCTGAACTTCATCATCTCACCTGCTCAAACTCACCTTGGTTGCTGTGCTTGCGACGGCTGTGTGGCACACGGTGAAACAGAAACAGGCTGTGCCTGCCTCCCTGATACAAAAAGAAATTCGTTTCACTGCTTGTTTCAGTGGTGTTTGCCCACAGTGAAACTTGCCTCAGTGAGATGACTCAGTTGATTTCCCACCTGATCAAGGACACACTTCATATTTGGATATAACTGCAACATTCACCTTACTGCAGCCTCCATTTTTACTGCCAGATGCTGATGTGTGGGATGTCTCCATTGGCTGACTGGCAAAACTGTCTCAGTGAAGCGCAGCAAATTCAGAGCTTATTCTAACTGAGGAAACACTTAAGAAATTGTATTCAGGAGACGAAGTTTCCTGTGATACAACTGCTGGCACAGAAGTCAACTTGTTTCTGTCTCACGTGTGTGGCAGGACAAAGTCCCAGATACAAAAGTACTGGCCAGAGCAGGACTCCCCAGCATCTTCACCATCCTGATGCAGTCCCAGCTTTGCTGGGCAGGGCACGTAGCACGCATGCCAGATGAGAGGCTGCCCAAATAACTCCTCTACGGCAAGCTGCAGCATGGGCAGCGGTCCCACGGTGGGCAGAAGAAATAGTTCAAAGATACTCTGAAAGCCTCACTGAAAGCGTTTGCTATCAACCCAGACACGTGGGAACACTCCGCAGTGAATAGAGCCACCTGGCGCTCCTCCATCTACAAAGGCGCCAAAACATGTGAAGCCAACAGGACCATCGCAGCAGAAAAGAAGCGACAAGCCCGAAAGGCCCGTTCTATCAACCCTCCTGGAGATGTCCCACTCGTCCCGTGTCCATTTTGTCCCAGAACCTTCCGTGCCAGGATCGGCCTCATCAGCCATCTGCACACGCACAGACAGAGCCAGTCCCAGAAACCCCCAGATGGCTAGAGTGGTCCTCGTCGACTCGACAGACGAACAACAACAACATCTGTGTGTGCTGTGTGTTTGGTCTGTGTGTTTCCCACATCTGTTACCCACATCTGTATGTGTGTGTGCGCGCGTGCATGCATGTGTGTGTGCAAAGTGTGAAATGGCTGTTCCTCGTGGCTCAGTTGTGTGCCGATAATGATTTCGATGATATCCCCGTGCCTCATTCTCAATTTGCTCATGTTTATTTTCCCCTTTTGTCATCTTGAATGATAAAAAAGAGAAATGTTCACAATTCTAATGGTTCATAAGTTTCTCATTTTAAAAAGTTTTCCTTGATATACTCAGCAGTTTTCTCATTATTTTTGCAGCTTTTCACCACCATTCCCATGGCTGTATCTCATGATTAAAGTTTCAGATATCATTTACACAAGTGTTTTCTCATGAAGCTTGCTTCTGTCTCAATGGATGCACGAGTCTTCGTCCCCCGATTCTCTCATTTGTTTCCTTTGAGTCGTGCCAGCGTTCCCTGTGATTCACTCATTTTTTGAAGCCCCAGATTCGTGTGTTTCCCATGTTGCATACATACTGTTCATGCTCCGCTGTTCAAGTTTCACCTGAACGCCTGGCAGCCGGAGTGCCTACTGTTTGTTGTGATTCACGTCTTTCTCATGATAGGTACCCCTTTGATCTTGATCGCAAGGCTTTCTTCCCCCCTCTGCTTCCTGTGATTCATGCTGTGTCCCGTTATTCATGTCTGCTTCTTCGCTGGCTAGTACAGAGCTGCAAGCATTTCATGTTGTTTTTTTCACTTCTGTTTATCATAAAGACATGGTTTTTGTTTCATCAGTCTGTTTCTTTTGTTTAACAACTTTTGGTTCTCTAGAGTTTTACTTTTTGTTTTATCAGTCTGTTTCTTGTGTTGACAAGTTTTGTTTCTCTAGATCTTTTGCTTTTTGTTTCATCAGTCTGTTTCTTGTGTTGACAAGTTTTGTTTCTCTAGATCTTTTGCTTTTTGTTTCATCTGTCAGTTTCTTGTGTTGACAAGTTTTGTTTCTCTAGATCTTTTGCTTTTTGTTTCATCTGTCTGTTTCTTGTGTTGACAAGTTTTGTTTCTCTAGATCTTTTGCTTTTTGTTTCATGTCTGTTTCTCATGGTTTTCCACATGTGAACTTTACAGGGGTGCCTTGCTTATGATATCAACCTTGCAAGATCTTTCGGGGAATAGGGTGGTGTCAACATGTGTCAACATGTGTCAACATGTGTCAACACGTGTCAACATGATGACAGCAGATATAAAGGCAGTCACATGTCGGACATGTTGACACGGACCTATTATTTGCCAGTTAGGCAGGCCAAGAAGTGCATCCCAGGTCCCATCCTCATGAATTATGTCAGTTTCCCATTATTTTTTCACACATCTGTTTCCCTTGATTTCTGGGCTTGCTTATTTTAGCAGTCCCAATGGGTATTCATCCAAATTAATTGTCATGACTGTTTCTGACCTTCCACCTGGCTGTGTACTCCTGCTCATACCTCAGTTGTTTCTTTTCAGGTTTTACATGCAGGTGCGGGGGCGTTTACTGTGGACTCCACCGCTACTCGGATAAACACGAATGCGAGTTTGACTACCGGGAGATGGCGCAGCTGGAAATCCGCAAAAACAACCCTGTCATTGTTGGGGAGAAAGTCCAGAAGATTTGAAATGCAGTGCGCTGCCAGCACCAGTGGGGATCAGGCTGTGGGGAGGCCTGGAGATCTTTTCCACCACCCCTCCATCTCTTCCCCTGTCCCCCTTCCTCCCCTCCCCCCTCTCTCCACACTGCACTCCTGCCCAGCTCCCCCCCTCCCCCTATTCCCCCCCCCCCCCCCCCCCCCCCCCCCCCCCCCCCCAATTGCAGCCTTAGCCTTCTGTTTGATTGTAGAGGGGCTGCAGTTCAGCCTTGCTTTGCGCTGGCGTTGCATTCGATGTGGAGTGCTTCATGTTGGGAAAACTTTCCCAACTCTCATTGCCCGATGTCTGGGAAAACTTTCTGCCAGCCAGCCTGCCCCCAGATTTCTCATTCTTTTCTCTCCCCACCCCCCTTCCCTTTTGCCCCTCATTCCCCTCCCCCTTCTCCTCCCCCCTCCTCCTTCCCCCCCCACCCCCCCCCCCCCCCCCACCCCCCCTCCCCCCTACTGGTGCAGTGGGGACAGCCAAGGCCAGCTTGGGGTTTGAACGCTGGAGGCGTTTAAGTGTGCATCCTTCATGCATGAGCATGTTTGTGTGTTTGAGTGTGTGTATGTGTGCAAGTTTTACCTGCCTCACTCTCTGCGTGTGTGTGTGTGTGTGTGTGTGTGTGTGTGTGTGTGTGTGTGTGTGTGTGTGTGTCCATGAGTGTGTGTCCATGAGTGTGTTCGAGAATGTGGGAGTGTGTGCTTGTGTAAGTGTGCTGTGATAAGAGGAAGCGCATAGCATTGGCGCTCTGCAGGGCTTCGTGATGGGTCTGGAGAGAGACTTTGGCTGAAAATCCAACAGCGGTGAAGAGATGGGCCATGCTCAGCTTTGCTGAGACCTGCCTGGGATGGCGTGCATCTGTCTGGGAGTGCAAGCCTGGCACAGCAAGGCCAATGCCTGCTGTGGAAGTTGGAGTGGGATGAGTGGAGAGGGAGTGTGTGCGCGTGGGAGATGTGGGGGTGTGCTGTGCTCTGTGAGTGTGTGTGGAGCACCTGGCCTGCTTGCCTGTGTGGTGTTGGTGTCTGTGCTGTGCGTCCTGTTGAAGTGTCGGCATCCTTCTCCAACTTTGGCCTGCCTCCCAAACTCGTCAGCTTTATCACACTTGGCGGCACCCCACCATTTTACAGATTGTTACAATTCTATTATCAATGTCATTTGATTTTTTTTCTTTCTTTTTTCAAGATGTGTATGTGTGATTTCCCCCCTAGATTAATTGAGTGTTTCCATGTTATATAGGAACCAATAAAGGTCTTTTTAAACTTTACTTTTGGTCTAACTTGCTATCTTACTATTTGTTCACTGCACCTCTGGCTAAGTGTGGCTCCATGTGTATTACGGGATGGTGGCAGTTCTGATTTCGAAGAACAGGCGTGAGGGAATATTGAACCAGGAGAGTGGTTGTGATGGTGATGGTGACACTCTAGTAGCGGAGAGTGGTGGTGGTGGCAGAGAAGGACTGGCTTGCAGGAAACCAGAAGTCAGAGGAGTAGATGGAGTAGGTCTGATGTGTAGGCAAGGGAAAGCTGGACATAATGTTTGGGTGGAAGAAGGTGGCAATGCGGAGTAAGTTTTGAAGTGGATGCAGGGGAAGTAAGGGCAGACAGACCCTGTGTGGTCCTAGATTGAAGCGTGGACGGTGGTTCTAGAAAGAAGCGTGGTCAGTAGCTTTTCTTCATGGGAGAAATCCTGAACTGTTTATGTTGACGGCAGGAATACCGGCTCTCTATTAGGGACTTGCAATAGGCAGAATAGCCGTGGTGTGGAATTGGGGTAACTGTGATAGGTGTGGATGGAGGCAGGCATGCTGGCAGCCAGCAGGGCAGATGGCATGGGGCGGATTGAAATTTGGAGGTGAAGAAGGAATGGATGTAATGAAAAGAATTGGTCATGAGGAAGGGAAGGTCAAGGTTAACTAAGGCATTTCTTGTGGGCCTCGATTCCTATTTGTCTTGACAAGGCCTGGTCTCTTAACTTTGCTTCACTGGACTGCTTTTTTCGATTCCTATTTGTCTTGACGAGGCCTGGTCTCTTACCTTGATGGCTCTGACAAGCTGTATGTCTTGCTTCACTGGACTGCTTTCCTCAATTCCTATTTGTCTTGATGAGGCCTGGTCTCTTAACTTTGCTTCACTGGACTGCTTTTTTCGATTCCTATTTGTCTTGACGAGGCCTGATCCTCTTACCTTGGTGGCTTCGACAGGCTGTATGTCTTGCTTCACTGGACTGCTTTCCTCAATTCCTATTTGTCTTGACGAGGCCTGGTCTTCTTACCTTGATGGCTCCGACAGGCTGTATGTCTTGCTTCACTGGACTGCTTTCCTCAATTCCTATTTGTCTTGACGAGGCATGGTCTCTTACCTTGATGGCTCTGACAGGATGTATGTCTTGCTTCACTGGACTGCTTTCCTCAATTCCTATTTGTCTTGACGAGGCATGGTCTCTTACCCTGATGGCTCTGACAGGCTGTATGTCTTGCTTCACTGGACTGCTTTCCTCAGTGTCTGTGACACACTCTTTGCTGCCCTCTGACCTGTCTTGTCTTGTCCCAGTTGTCACTGCATGAGGTCAGGCTGAGCAGAAGCCATGCAGACTTGGAGCTGGGATGAGAAGTACAGTCAGTACTGAGGAGAGAAGTGTGTGCTGAGTGTTTCATCGCACCCATACATGCATCAGCCTGTGGAGAAGGTATAGTGGATGTGTATTCTCTGGCAAAGTCTTGTGGAGACCATGAGAAGGCAGTGATGTCTCGGTCACTGTCCTGTCCAGGAGATGCAGTGGGCTGTGTCCTCTCTATCAAAGCTATCTGGAGTGGACTGTGGAAGTGATGTCTCCGTCACTATTTTGTCCTCTCTACTGCAGTCTTGTGCAGACCATTTGACGGGTGGTGATGTGAGTCATTTCCTGTCTAGAAAGAACAGTGTTGTCTATGCCTCAAGTTTCTGTTGATCATTCAGAGAATGGTGATGTCTCCGTCATGGTTCTATGGAGGTGAGACAATGGCTCTACTGTCGCCTTCTATAGGATGCCTTTGTCTTGAGATCCAGGCTTTATTTCTTTCTCTGTCTCTGTCTCTGTCTGTGAGGAGACCCTGTAGTGTAAGCTGGCACTTGCCAGACTGTCTGGAACGCTGGTTTGAGCTGGTGTGCTGCCCTCACTCCAGAAGGGATGGCTTGTCAGGAGGAAGGGCGGCAGCTGTGCCTGTGTGGTGGCGACCTGCAACAGCACAGCCAGATTTGGCCTCTGCTGGCAGCTGTGCCTGTGTGGTGGCGACCTGCAACAGCACAGCCAGATTTGGCCTCTGCTGGCAGCTGCGCCTGTGTGGTGGTGACCTGCAACAGCACAGTCAGATTTGGCCTCTGCTGGCAGCTGTGCCTGTGTGGTGGCGACCTGCAACAGCACAACCAGATTTGGCCTCTGCTGGCAGCTGTGTAAGACTGGGGAGAAGATCTGGTCTGCCTTCGTTGGGGCACTGAGTGCATAGTGCCTGACAGCCTCAGTGTCTTGCACCATCACTGGGAGAAGTTTCCAGTCCTCAAAGGAGAGCTCATTTACCCTCCAGAGCTTGAATTTGGGCAAAGAACAGCCTGTGAAAGAAAATGGTTCTCTCCTGCTAGGTGCCAAAGTTTGTGCCGCTGTTTGACCTCAACCTTTCTCATTCAGGCTGCTGGTTGTGATATTGCCAGTCCCCTTTGCTGTGGACCGAGAGGAGAAAGTGCTGTGGGTCTATTCTTACTCTATGGGAACAGGAGGAAAGATGCACAAGGCTAGGGAAGTGTCTTCATTCCCAAACTCATGGGCCCTCCTCAAGACTGCATCACATTGCTGGCATTGTTGGAGAGGGTGGCCCAGTTTTCAGACTGCCTTGGCTCTGTATGAGGAGTGGAGAATACCAGTTCTTCCATTTCATTCACATGACGATTTCTGAATAGACTTAATGCCAGTTGTCATGATCAACGCTGAAAAGAACAGCAGGAGACGGATTTGCTGGCTGACTGAATAGAGGTACTGTGGGACTAAGAAACTCGGCCGTCTACTTGTAGAAATTTGGCCCAGGTGTTAGAATTTTTCCTTGTGGTTTTCGTGTGGTGATGTGTACACATAAATACTCAGTGCATTTTGGTTCTCTTGGATTCCTGGTGGAAGCAGTTTGTTGAAAGAAATTTGGGATTGGATTAATAATTTTTTTTTCGTGAAACATTTTTTGTCTTGTTATCTCTGGAAAGATGGGCAGGAGGCACTTTGTAGAAAAAAAACTTTGCCTTGGATTTAGAAATTATTTGTCGTGGAACTTTATTTGACTGCATAGCTCTGGACAGATGGGCAGTGAATGTGAAATTTAACTTGTACATGTGTTTCCTCTTCTTCCAAGAGGCCTGCCATTTTCAGACATTGTCATAGTGGATAACTGATTCACAAGGATTCCATTTTGGGTTGTATTGACCTCCTAGCTTATCAGAGTATGGACATTCATTTGGCTGCCAGGAAATTTGGGACACGTCCATCATTTTGGGAAGATTTTTCCTCGTGGAAATTACTGAGGTTACTGCAAGATAGGGGAAGATAGTCTATGTTTTTGGCATATCGTATACTTGAAATTGGATGTTTGCTGTATTCCATTTCACATAGAGAAGAACTTTGAACAACTTTGAAGAGAAATGCATATATATGAAGATGGATCAGGACAGAGGAATAATCTGGGTCTGACTTGCACAGGTGGCATCAGCTTACTGTCCTTACATGGTCATCATCGAGTCGGGGGTTTGATCTTCTCCTTGCACAGTCTCGTATTCGGAAATCTAGCATTTTTTGTCTTGCATGTCTAACATTACAGCCTTACGTCGCTAAAACTGAATGCTGTGACTCTAAGCTTGACAAGTAATACTGCCTGTCCAGTTCCTTCTGCCTTCCTGTCTGTCTCCAGTAGGCCAGTCTTCCTGCCTATTGCTTGCCTGCCTGCCTGCCTATCTGTCCGTCCTCTCTCTCTCTCTCTCTCTCTCTCTCTCTCTCTCTCTCTCTCTCTCTCTCTCTCTCTCTCTCTGTCTGCCGCATCATGGAAAGGATATGTGGCACTGAGCTTGCCTTGCACCAGGGTTACGCCGTCTGTGGGTGGTGGAGTGGATCAGGCAGAAGCCAGGGTCTGTCATAGAGCACTCCTCTGCTTTTGTTTTTGGTAGTCGCACTTTGTGCAGCTTTTCATTTTGCTGGCAGACACTTCATGCAGGTTCCGCCAGGAACTTCACCACACAATTTGTCGCAGTGCAGCAAGGGAGTTGATCTAGTGTACATGATGTACAGGTGCAATGCACAATGGTTGCTTCATAAAGAATTATTCTTCCTCCGTTTAAACTTTTATTTTTCGTTTTTGTTTTAGTTCAGTTTCTGTGAGCATGAGCATAGGGGGGAGATGGCTATGTGTTGCAGTCTGACCGAGGGTTGTCTGCCCTTCCTTTCACCTTGACCTTGGTTTATGCATTTTTTAACCTATGGTGGCAGCCCTGTGCCCTCTGCGACCTTGACCTTGTGTTGCCCTGTAGTCGCGTGTCCGCCTGTGATGTGCTAATTTTATGTGGCCTAATGATGATTTTTTTCTCTCTTTTTTTTCTCAATAAATGAATGACATAGACTACTTGCCTGGCGTTTGTTATTTGATGGGCACACATTGCCTGCAGCTGTGTGAGAGATGGAAGATACAGCAGTGACAATGCAACCATGATTTAATTGACAGCACCTCGGGGGAAATAGAAGGAAGAAAGTGAGAAGTAAACAAGCATGCACAGAGAAACACAGGTGCGTTGCTTGGCCTTGCTACTTGGCAACTAATAGGCCGGTGTCAACACGTGTCCAACATTTGACTTGCTTTGCTTCCATCGTTTTGACACTGGCCTATTTCTCGCAAGATCCTGCAAGATCCCTAGCGTCAGCTACACGCTCCAATAACAATGGCCTCGTACCAGACAAGGAAAGGTCTGCTTCACAAACATCTTATGTGGGTACTGATCTCTCTTGCAGCCATGCACGTGCTATCTCTGTCTCTGTCTCTCTCTCTCTGTCTCTCTCTCTCTCTGTCTCTCTCTCTCTCTCTCTCTCTCTCTCTCTCTCTCTCTCTCTCTCCCGCGCACAAAGCTTCAAACACAACATGGGTAACTAGATCGTTCACGGGAGAAAGCTGAATGAAAGCCCATACCCCAACTGGGGTGACGTCAGGCCAGTGTCAAAAGAGTGTCATAGAAAGAGCCCGACGTCGTCTGCTTTCTGTCGTACGCTGAACAAACAAAAAGATACTCGAGATAAAAGCGCGTTCGTGAGTACACGTCTGTGCTTTAAGAGTGTACTACTCCGTATGTGTATGTACACAATCGTGTGTATGCTCGCGTGTGTGTGCTCGCGTGTGTGTGCTCGCGTTTGCGTGCTCGCGTTTGTGTGCTTGCTTGACGTTGTGTACTTAGCACTTGCGTGTACGTGTGATCGTCTGTGTTTGCGTGGGTGTACGACTGTTCGTGTGGGTGTATATACATCTGTGTGTGTGCACGGGTGTGTACGTGTGTTTGTGTACGTCTGTGTGATTGTGCGTGTACGCGTGTTTGTGCACGCTTGTGCTAATTGTGTGCGTGTGTGTGTGTGTGTGTGTGTGTACGGCTGTGTGTTTGCACGGGTGTGTACGCGTGTTTGTGTACGCGTGTGCTAATTGTGTGTGTGTATACATCTGTGTGTGTGATCTGGTGTGTACGTCTTGGCATAAGTGCGCTTGTGTACGTCTGTGCGTGTGTAAATTTGTGAACGTTTGTCTACTCGTGTGTTTTTGTACGCCTGTGTTCGTGTGTGTGTACGTCTATGCGTGCGCGCACGGGTGTGTATGTGTACGTCTGTGCATGCGCGCACGGGTGTGTATGTGTACGTCTGTGCATGCGTGTGCTTGTGTGCCTGCGTGTACGTGCACACACGTGTGAAGTGTGGAAAAGGTCGCTGTCAACCAGCCATGTGACCACCTTCCCCGAACACGTCACGTCATCAGGGCATGGCACCTCACCCACGGCGTGCACGGTGGATGCCGGAAGCAGCTGGCTGTAGGCCTACATAGGCCGTATCCTAGTAACCCGATATGCTGGAATCTGCTCGCCATCGGGAAAGTCGGCCACAGAAAGTCGGCGGTAGTCATGGTGACGGCAGCAGATCAGATATCACCATGAAAACTTAAGGCTACATCGCAGACTTCAGCAGCTTGCCAGGGAACCCCAAGGACTCCCACGGCTGGACCAGGGCAGGCCCAGGAGTTGCGTGCTGTCTGGGATGAAGGATGCACGGTTGAGCCAGACACTATAATATAGTATCTCTGGTTGAACCACGCTGCTAGAGGAGATAAAGTTGACATATATCTTTAACTCTGCGCGCGTTCTACATGCAGACAGACGCCACAGAGAGGTACGTGAGCAAGGCCACGCAAGTCGGTCGCTCATTGAACCTGCAGTAGCCTATGCGAGCGAGAGGCAAAACCACTGAGCTAAATACAGATATTGATAGAGCTCAATTGGCAGAACGTCATCCTGAACGACCCAATTTTTGGATGATGTAATGTCATGTCCTATATCTTGAATACATGCCAGCATTTGAGCTGAAGGTACTTCCCTCGGCAGCAAGCAACAGCAGTGGGTGGAAAGTTTGATAAGATTTTTACATCGGGAACTATTTGTCCGGCAGTTGATCCCACTGTGGGTTCGGGGCAAAGATTATAGGTTACACAAAGATAGCTCATGCCGAGCTTTTGCTCTTAAAAGTTACAAGACGCTCGGAACGCAGCGCCCCAAGCGGCCAGGACTATGGGGAAGTAATCACACTGCTTAGATACATGTAAAAAGTGCTTGTTTGTCGACGCGTTTCTGATGCATTCCGATCATGTTTGTGAATACATTTACGGTGTAATGTGTAATAAAATGATTTGCTGCAATAATGGGGGTCTTTTGGCTTTGTATTTTGTAGCAGGCGTTGTGAAATCAAAATATTTGGTTCATAGAAATGGATGCTTCTGCGCATGCGCGTGAGCCTATAGTCCGTTTCAACATTGCACATTTAAAATGACGGACATAGTCTCGCTTCGCGCAGAAAAAGCTGAATTTGGGGACACTAGAAACCCCATCCAAAGAAAATGTAAGCCATGAACAGCATTAATTTATCAAAGCTGTATGTTGATTGCATCATTAGGTCGTTAAAGCGCTTATCTTTTACAAATGGAAATGCAGGTCATCTACACGCCGATCTTCCAAGTTCGCGCACGTCTATTTATAGCTGACGCGCGGAATACATTGTTGTTATATCGCAACGAAATCCACTGACAGGTGCTTTCGCGTGAAGGTGCATTGACCCGCATTTCCAATTTTGCAATGCACGACCTATTCATGCATTCAACATTCCTCCTCCTCCTCCCCCTCCTCGTCCCCCTCCCATTCCTCCTCCCCTCCTCCTCCCCCTCCTCTCCCCCCTCCTCCTCCCCCTCCTCCTCCCCCTCCCCCTCTTCCCCTCCTCCTCCTCTCCCTCTTCCCCTCCTCCCCCTCCTCCTCCTCCCCACCCCCCATCCCCATCCTCCATCCCCACCCTCCATCCCCACCCTCCATCCCAACCCCCCATCCCCACCCACCCCATCCCCACCCGCCATCCCCACCTCCCATCCCCACCCACTATCCCCACCCTCCATCCCCACCCGGTTCCGGAGGGGGAGGAGGAGGGGAAGAGGGGGAGGGGGAGGGGGAGGAGGAGGGGGAGGAGGAGGGGAGGAGGAATGGGAGGGGGACGAGGAGGGGGAGGGGGAGGAGGAGGGGGAGGAGGAGGAGGGAGAGGAGGGGGAGGAGGAGGAGGAATGTTGAATGCATGAATAGGTCGTGCATTGCAAAATTGGAAATGCGGGTCAATGCACCTTCACGCGAAAGCACCTGTCAGTGGATTTCGTTGCGATATAACAACAATGTATTCCGCGCGTCAGCTATAAATAGACGTGCGCGAACTTGGAAGATCGGCGTGTAGATGACCTGCATTTCCATTTGTAAAAGATAAGCGCTTTAACGACCTAATGATGCAATCAACATACAGCTTTGATAAATTAATGCTGTTCATGGCTTACATTTTCTTTGGATGGGGTTTCTAGTGTCCCCAAATTCAGCTTTTTCTGCGCGAAGCGAGACTATGTCCGTCATTTTAAATGTGCAATGTTGAAACGGACTATAGGCTCACGCGCATGCGCAGAAGCATCCATTTCTATGAACCAACTATTTCGATTTCACAACGCCTGCTACAAAAAACAAAGCCAAAACACCCCCATTATTGCAGCAAATCATTTTATTACACATTACACCGTAAATGTATTCACAAACATGATCGGAATGCATCAGAAACGCGTCGACAAACAAGCACTTTTTACATGTATCTAACCAGTGTGATTACTTCCCCATAGTCCTGGCCGCTTGGGGCGCAACGTGTCTCGATCCTCATAACAATTAGCTAATGAACTACCTTTGTGTAACCTATAATCTTTGTTCGGGGTAAGAATTGACCCACAGCGTCTCCCTACGTGATTCGTGAGAGGCGAATAACTAGAGACACGTACTGTGACTTGATTTGCGTTTACTCTAAACTGTGCTTTCGTGCTTAATGGCCTTATATAACCTACAAAGGCTGATAGGCCGTGAAACCCCATCCATACAGCAGTTGAGCTGAAGGTATCGCTTTCCAGTTGCAACAACAGAAGTTAAAAAGTTAATAATTATAATAATAGTGTAGGGCCTACTTCAATTTTATCTCTGGAATTATTTGTATAGCAGTTGAGCTGAAGGTATCGCTTTCCAGTTGCAACAACAGAAGCTAAAAACACACAGTGTACCTCAATTTTATAACTTGAAACATTTGTACAGCAGTTGAGCTGGGGGTACTTCCCTCATATTATAGCAATTGCAACGAGCATCGTGGTAGAGGCCAGCGTTCTTGACTGTCGTCTGGACACCTGGAGATCGGTTCTCTGTGGCGACCATCACTGCCTTCCACGCATGCAGAAGCCTGCATGGTGTGCTCTCGAGGCAGTCAGAGGTGCAAACCCCCACGACAAATGTTGAATGTACGAACCCGAGCATTTGATAAGGAAGAAGATGATGACGGTAAATACCCGGTATTCTAATCTAGTGAGTGTGTTATTTTGTCGTACGTGCTACCCCTACCCTTTCCCCATCAATCTCTGTATCCTGTATTCCGATTTCATTAAAAGCTGTAACTCTAAACCACAACAACCAGCACCATCGCCGTCCAAGAAACGGGCATTACGAAGACAACTTTCTTTGATCTGCGGTCATCCACGTAATGCTGTGTATAAGTGCCTGGACATGTTACTTGTAATTGCTCATTGCTGTCATCCCGTGGTGTGTCTGTCTCTCTATCTCTCTCTCTCTCTCACTCTCTCTATCTGTCTCTCTCCCGCTCTTTTCTCCTCCCTCTGTGTGTGTCTGTGTATGTGTGTGTGTATATGTTTATGTGTGTGTGTTTATCCATGTGCATGTGTGTTCACATGTGTGTTTGTGTGCGCGCAGACGCGCATGTTTGTGCACGCTGCACATGCAACCGGCACCTATAGCCTTGTCCTGCCTGGACCGTCTATCAGGGTGGAAGACGCCTCACTCAAGGTCATGACCACCACCAGCCTTGGACGCTGCGTATTTTCACCTGGCAGCCTGGATCAGCCACACGTTGTATTGACCCGTCCACAGCCACGCCCCTTTCTCGCTGTAGCTCGCGTGTTATCACATGCAGGCGGCAAAATGGCTTCCACGCTAACGCCGACTGACTCGTTGCGTTGTATTCCAGACAGCATTTGTGTCTCATTTTTGCCAGACAGTGAGAAGATTTCTCAGACTGTGATATACAGGGGTATGAATAAATACTACTCATGTTATTTAGATGAAATTAAGATCTATGAGCAAGAGGATTCAACGGTGGAGGTGACAGCTCGGGAAGTGGAGGTGGTGCTGGCATCTGCGTGACAATGAGCGTCGTATCTGTCTGTTGTCAGGTGCCTGTAAAATGTTGATCAAGTGTTCCAGTGATCAAGTAGTTAAGTTTAAAACGGATTGAGCGCCTCGGGTTGGTGTAGAGTCGCTATACCTTTACCTTCACTAGTTGCATTGATAATTTTTTATGAGAAGGAAATTTACCAACCATGCTCGATTCGAAGACTTGATCGAGACAGGGGTGAACCTTTGCTCTTCGCTTACGTTGGATGGGATATATTCTGTTCTAATCCTGGATCTTTGTATAACCGTGCTCTACCCAAAATCTCAGAACTACCATCACGACAGACAATCTGTGTAATGAGATGGTAAGGTACATAAGCATCATCCTCGCAATGAAGCGTTACTGTACGTCTATCCTCACTCAACCCTCACGCTCCCTCCCAAAATTTGCTTCCTGAAGCCTAGAAATGAATAAACTTATGTTAAACAACAGTAATGTTCAATTCAAATGCAGATCTGAGACTCACCCCCACGCTGACTCCTTTGTTTTTATTAAGCCGATTGAGATTTAGCTGATCGTGTGTCCGGCAGCACGCCTTGATCCACGCCATGGCATCGGCTGTTCTGCTTTTTACAGAAGGAAATTGA